>PVJC01004293.1:0-64806 GCA_004026665.1 Murina feae
CCTGCTGCCTCTTTCCCACTCACGGGTCCTGGGTCCTGCGTTGTCCCGCCCTGCAGCCGCTCTGTGCACTCGGGAGGTCCCTCAGCCCGGCCTGTGCCCTCTCTCAGTCTGGGAGCCCTTGGGGGATGCCCACCTGCTGGCGTGCCTGACCAGCCTGGGTGAGGGGCTTTAAGGCTGCCCACAGCTCCCATTGACCCAACGTCCCAGCAAGGCTGGCTGAACGCAGGTTTTTGTGATTTATCTCCTATAATTGATGCTGTTCCTTTAAGGCCTGGCGTTGGTTTATCTTCTATAATTGATACACTGTTCCTTTAAGGCGGCCTTCTAACTAACGAAGCCTCCTCTCTGCCTCACCTCGCAGCGTCTATAATGAAACAGTTGTTACTTTTACTGGTGAGGCCCGGGCTGCTCTTTCCTTCAGCTCCCGAGGATTCTATGATTGTTACATTGTTTCAAAGGTGTGTTTCGCTAGAGCCAGTTTAATCGGAGCTGAGCTGAGCGGGTGCAGCTTCACTTTCGCTCCTGCCGCAATGGAAACTGCCCTTTACTCAGGTCCGTGAGTGGCGGCCTCCATGTTGGCTGGGCTAATTTGCATATAGCCGCTCTGATTGGCTGGTGGGTGTGGCTTACCCTGTCTCGGAGAAACGGTTAATTTTAATATTTCGCTTTTATTAGTTTAGATGTCTTGTTGGACCAGAGGTTCTCAATCTGAGTTGCACGGTAGAAACACTTGGGGAGCTTTTCAAAATCCATGCTGCACCCAGATTAATTAAGTTAGGATCTCTGGGGTTTGGACGCAGGTATCAGGATTTTTTAACCCTCCCCAGCGGATTCCAATATGCAGCCAAGTTTGAGAATCAGTAGATGGGACAGAGAAGCACATCTGCTCTGAGCCATTCCCAATGGCCCCAAAAGATATTACAAAAGGTTTTATGCCTCAGGCTTCATTATTTGGTGTCTTTGTCCTGCTTCCTAAATCAATTTTGAGATGATAACAGTCGGAAACAGTACAGAGGACATTGGAGGTATTTTGTAACAAGTTTTATCCAACGGAGTCATTGGCTTATTAGGACATATGGAATTCTAAACTTTGAGTCTTTTTGTAGTCATAACTGATTGCATCTGAAGTTCATTGTAAGTGCCCTGTTTATGAAATATCTAAGTAAGCATTCCACTCAACACTCAACATTGACATTCAACATTCAACACTCAAATTGAGTCTGCTATTGAAAGAGCATGTATGTGAATCCACAGGGCATGCATGCATGAAGAAATGGAAAAAAATACCTATACATATGGCAGTCTTTCTTGGAGCCCCCCCAAAATTAGTGTAGGTTGATGCTAGGAGTATCAACTTAGAGGCAGGAGCCTGGATTCTCTTTTTTCCTGTGTCTGCTTCTGCCTGAAAATTCTGTCATCTTGATTGTGTAGATAGTTAAAAATGTAAAATCGGTGAGATTGATTTCTCCTCTCTCCACAACCCACATTTTTTTAAAGTGCAGAATTTCTGGATAAATATTCTGAAGTAAGAAAGTTTAAGTGTCTGCTCTGACAGTTATGAATAATTTTATGCAATAGGCAGACAGACAAATTGTGCTGATTGTCTGTATTTCTTAAAAAAAAAAAAAAAAAAAAAAAAAAGGAGAGAGGGAGAGAAAGTCTGGCCTGGAAACCAGAGTAAATCACAAAAGTGATCTCAAGTGAACAGAGATAGATTTCTGGAATACAGTGTGCAATGAAACCGCTGACCTCTTATACATGGGTTCATGTCTTTTTCTACAGAAACAGATGGGTAATAGCATAATGCCGAAATCATGCTCTACATAATATGGACCTAGTGATTGCAGACCTGATTGCTTGCCATATGGTTGCTGAAGGGTTGAAGAGAAAATGGGATGATATGCAAACCCTTAAAAGCAACATTTTTATTGAATGGCCATTACATTAAAACCCAAACTCTGCAAATGAAGGCAAAAAACTGTGGTGAATAATGATGAAATAACAAAGCAATAAAAGCTGCAGCAGCAGCAGCAGCAGCAGCAGCATTGTGTGTATTTTGTTTTGGATATGCAAAAAAAAAAAAAAAAAGGCAGATTTATTTTTGTCACTTTGCCTAGCATTATTATGAGCATTGCAGGGTAAGGTGGTGGGACAGAAATGCCTTCGGGGCAGAAATACTGTATGTGTGGAGCATTGCTGCATTCACTAGGTCAGAAAGAAGAAAGTAATCACTTGTCCCAGAGGAACTGAATTTGACTCAAAAGCTACCTGCAGTATGTGACTAACCTCTGTGAAGTTCAGCATATCAGCAAGAAGCTAGTAGTAAAAACCTGCTTTGAGAGTCTAGGGTGATAATGCCAAATGAAGAAACTTGTTTACCTTTTGCCACTGAATTTCCTCGTGTGGATTTTGCTTCTGCCTGACTGTTGGCAAACAGGTGTATGGGATAAGGTGAATGCCGTTTCCCAGAGCTTATTACAGTTTAGTTGAGCAAGCTGGGATCTGTTTTGCTCTGAGTTTTGTTTTTTAGTGTGTAACGGGGAACAGAAATTTATTAGCTTGCTTCAAATTTGCATACACTTCATTTCCTGTCTCTTTAATGAATGCCTTTCAATCATGCAAGATCATAAGAGTTTGTGCTCTCAGAAATGGAACCCACATACATTAAACTAAACCTACTAAGAGAGTGTGGAGGGTAATGAGGTGAGAGGTAAAAATTCAGCCCTTCAGTGAGAAGTCTGAAGCACCTAATTTTATTTTAGAATGTCAGAGCTACTGATCAGGACTGAACATCCAAACTCAGAGTATATTATTAAGCTCATAAATCTATGGGGACTTAGGGAATTTTAATTCCCTAGTGCCTGCCTATAATGGTTCACTCCTCAAGAGTTTTTTTTTTTTTAAAAAGATTTCACAAATGTCACCTTACTATGAATTAACTTCCTTATTAAACTCTATTTTTTCAATTCCTAGGGGTTAAACCATATGATTAGTGAGTAATCTGAGCTGTTTGCTTTTATTTGCCTCACATTTTTTTCTTCTTCTTGTGCCCCTGACTTTAATTCATTTTTCTAGAAGTAGACACATCCCATGAGAATTACTAAGTTCAAGGTGGAAAGGATTTGGGGCCGCTTAGAAACATTGCCCATTGTTTATAAAAAGTGCGTTTGAGGGAAGAGGTTGACGTAGGAGGTTTGAGGATGTTCTTTAATTTACCTTGATTTTTATCCCTAATTGTTAAGGGTAATGAAGAATCATTTTAAGATGAAACTATCATGCCCACTCTCAAGGTAAATAATTAATCGCTTCGTTCAGGAGTTCTCAAGTTGTAGGGCCAGTTAAAGCATAGATCCCTATGCCCCAGCCTCAGAGTTTCTGATTCATTGGACCTCCATGTCGTGGGTTATGTTTTGCACTTTTAAACAATTTCCCAGTCGATGATGCTGCTGATTCCTGAGGCTACACTTTGAGAGCCACTAGCCATAATTTTAGTGCCTCATGAGTAGGCAGATACTTTAGCACCATCAACTATTATTAATTTGAGCATGGAAAGAGTTTTGTGAGCTTTTGATGTACTCGATGTTTTGAAAAGAACACCAAGCGCTTAAGGCAGCTGATGAAGCCACACTGAGCGAGATCGAGGCAACTTTGCCCCAAGTAGGAGTGGAGGTGCAGGAGGAAGCACTCGAGCACTGACTGATGCGTTGTAACTTTCCATGTTTTGCCGTTGGTAGGGCAGTCGTCCAGGTCTGCATCCTGTGACAGGGTGCATCGTGTTGGTTTGGTAGCTGAAACCTGTGCACCTTGGAAATCCCATTTGCTTTTTCTAGAAGAATAGCATTTCTATAGCAGTGTTCAAAGAACTCTCATCCACTTAAATGAATCCTGGAATTGTTAGGCATTTCATCAGCCTCATTGCTTTTATTACTTTCTGTGGCCTAAAGACATATGACAAGCTTGGTCTCATATTTAAGACATTTTATGTGTGGCAAAGAGTTTTGTGGTTTTTTTTTTTTTTCCTCCCAGTGGTGTGAAGTATTTTCCTTCTGCCTAAAAAGCTGATTTTTATACAGCTTGACTAGTGACATATCTCCTGTGTGGCAGAAATAAGTTTTGCATAACTTTTAAGAGCCCTATTTAACAGATACAGGCTGACCTATTTAACACATACCCAGTGCTACATAATGTATTTAGGTCAAGTATTGTGTTTGAGCTCCTCATCGCTCTTGTACTAGTCTTGCTTTCTGTGGAAACCTCAGGTATATCACAGGTACAAATATAGGCCAAGAGATGTTGCCTAGTATCAAAATATAATAAATCTCTATATAACATAATTATCCTGTCACCCAAGCCTCCTACGGAAGTTAAAAGGGAATCTGAGACTTTAATGAAATATCTGCCCTACTGGTTTTCCTTTAAGGCATTCACAATGCCGCTATTAACACGGTGCTATGATGGGGAACCTGAAATGCTTTTGAATGTCATCACAATTTTGGAATACTTTCCTTTAAAAATTAAAAGAAAATGGTGGTCTGCTATCATTTTTTTAAATAACTTTTTACTTGAGAAGTTGAGTGATTAAGTTTTGACACATGTCTTTCAGGGTAAGGTTTTTTTCTTACAGAAATTTTTTAGGTAAAGGTTGCAGCCTGAATATGGGCAGTGTCATTATCCTAATATGTTGGAAGATGAATCCATCCATCTTATAACAATACCTCATTGCCTCCAAGGATTTTCAACTGTGTAAAAGTAAATGTGAATTTGAAATGAGATGTTGAGAAAATGCAATTGAAAAATTATCCGAAGCTAGCTTTTAACATGTTTATCAAATACATGTTCCTCCTCTAAGTGGAGAACTTTGATTTTTCTTCTTAAGAATTGGTGTTCATATCTTTTCATTTATGTACTTATCTCCCACTTTCCTTCCTTCAAGATACCAAAACAATTGCCGTGAGCATCAGGTCAATCCATATCTGGAAGGGAGAAAAAAAAAAGCTCCTAATTTAATTCTTCAGCTTTGATATGTAATACTCTTTTATTCCCATTTTTTGCTTACATATTAAGATCCACTTGCCTCTGAGTGTAAATCCATTGTATACCATGGGTCAGAAAGCAGCTCCTCCTCGCTGTGTGGTTACACTGTGGCTGCAGAACCCAGGCTGTGAAATCAGTGGGTCTCAGCCCTGCCCATACCTTAGAGTCAGCATCTCGGGATAGGGCCCAAAAAGAACTTTTTTAAAAAAGCTCCCCAGGTAATTCTAATTGTGCAGCCAGGGTTGAGAACCCCTGTTAAGAATCAAACAACAGCCCTAACCGGTTTGGCTCAGTGGATAGAGCGTTGGCCTGCAGACTGAAAGGTCTCAGGTTCGATTCCGGTCCAGGGCATGTTGGGGGTGTGCAGAAGGCAGCTGATCGATGTTTCTCTTTCATCAATGTTTCTAACTGTCTATCCCTCTTTCTTCCTCTCTGTAAAAAATCAATAAAATATATTTTAAAAAAAGAATCAAACAACATACAAGTTTCTCCTGAATCTATAGGGATCACTTTTTCAGCAATTGCCCTCTTACATGAATGAAAATTAATTATACAGGTGGAGGGAAAGAGATTCCATGCCATCAAACTTCTTTCAGTAGTCTGCTTAGAGAGAATAGGGCACTTGGCTGGGGCTTAAAACAGCTCTGACCCAGAGTTATGCATGTGAAAGCAGGGCTGCCCTGGATGTCTCCCCTGCCTTTGAGGTAGCACAGAAATGGGTAAGACAGGTGTGGACACAGGAGCCAGGCAACCTATTCACCCACTCTCTTCCAGTAAAATGGTGATGGGAATATGGTGGCTTTCAGAGTCAAATTAAAAATATACCAGCATCTTGAAGGCATGAAGTAAGTGATTTAAGATAAAGAATTAAGAATCACATTTTCCCCTTTAGGTCAAATGACAAAGCAGTAAATTTGTCTTTTACTGCTTTTATTTATACCTATCAAAGAGAGAGATTAAAATGGTTATCAGGCCTTATATTTTTCATCTCAACAACAAATGTCGGTGGTCTTTAAATGAGCTGTTGTCTGAGTTGTGTGTTTTCTGTTACCACAGACACTTGAAAAAGTAATTCCTCCTGCTCACTTTCCCCTTCCTTGTAGTATTCTTCCTAAATGACTCTGATCTAAACACTTACATAATTACATTGCAGTAATTGTGGGAGAAGTCCTTTTTGGGGATAAGGCACATATCTGAGAGCTGAGCACTGTGCCGAGTGGCCGTGCGTAGTGAGTAAGGAATCTGCTGTGCTATGTGCTCAGTGCACTTCACCACTGTCTCAGCCATGGCTAGGGCTCATCTTGCTTTGGTTTTATAAACCTCTACATTTGTTATTGTCTATTTTATGGAAGTAAATGCAGATTTACTCTGCGTGTTTTCTTTTTTTATTATTTATTGATTGATTTTTTATAGAGAGGAAGGGAAAGGGATAGAGAGTTAGAAACATTGATGAGAGAGAAACATCGATCAGCTGCCTCCTGCACACCTCCCACTGGGGATGTGCCCACAACCAAGGTACATGCCCTTGACCGGAATCAAACCTGGGACCTTTCAGTCCGCAGGCCGACGCTCTATCCACTGAGGGCTGTGTGTGAGGGCCCAGTTAGGGCTGTGTGTTTTCTTTTAACTATGATCTTTTTGCTATTTTAATTTCTTGAAAACATCATTTATAAACTCTAACCTTTAACAATATGGCACTTGCATATTTTACTTGATTGACAATTTATCATCTTTTATTTTGAAAGTACATACTAGTGAATTTACTAGCACAAAATAAACCTGGCAAATTGTATTGGCCTCAATAAATTATTAGGTGTGTGTGTGTGTGTGTGTGTGTGTGTGTGTGTACTTCAGCTTTTACATGGTCTGTCTCTAATGCCCTGGCCTAAAGTCCACCACTGAATGACTATATTTATTATTTTTAAAAACATATCTAAACAGTTAAAATGATATCTAAACAATTTTTAAAAGAAAGACATTTAAATTTCTTTTATGATCACAAGATTTTTACAAATAGAGATGCTTTTAATCATTTCATTCAGATAATTTACAATGTGCTCCTTTATAATCTTACAGTTTGGGGAACTGCGTTTAAGTGAAATGGGGAGTGCACGTTTTGACTCAGGCTCATTCAATAGCATGTCCTAAATATGGGACTTGTTTTGTTTTTATATACCTGTAATAATGACCCCAGTCTGAGAATCTATACATTAATTTATGTGACACAGCTGTCTTAAGCATTCCACCCTGGAAGAAAGAAGAGAACGCCAACCTGTCCTCCGTAGAGGAAAAGCGTTCCTCGGGATGTGCTTGTTCTCATCTCTTTGTCCCATCCCCAAGGCTGCATCTATGAGTCTTCATTTTGATTAACAGCCTTTCTTAGGAAGTGGGAGGCAGAGACGAAGATGCTAAACTCTCTCTGAAGTGTGTGCTAAATGATTCACAACAGTGTGAATGAATCAATTTCTGCAAGCATTCCCAACCTTTTAAATCTGTAGTCTGTCAAAGCTTTGTTGGATTCTATTCAATTAAAAAAAAAGGCACCTTTCTCCACAGCACCTCTTTTTATGCAGCTACAAGTATTTAAGCCCTTTGTGTTTCAGCTGAATTTTACTTGTTCCAGAGATAGTGTTTTGAAGAAGCATCTAATATTAATTTGTCTTTACATTTAAATGTGTTAAGGTCTGCCTCTTTCATTTTTATCATGGCTACTTGGGTTTTAGTGGCCTCAAATGTTTATGTTAAGAAACTACTGAAAATAAGAGAAAGTGAGATTTGCCTCATCCCGGTGGATGCACAAATATGAATCCTATGTGATACTGAAGAGGAATTATCTGATCCCAAATGAATGTGAAATATCTTTTTCTGAGTGTTTCTTTATTATTTATAGGGAAAATAAGTCAGCAACAAATCCATCTAGCTAATTGTGTAAAGGTTACTTAATTTTTCAATGTATCATTGAAACATCAATATTGATCAAGTATGATCTCCCAAATGGTATGATCCTATTTAGGGCAAGTCGGAGGCTATATTTCTAGGACAGTAATATAACACTCAAGGGATGTCTTCTTTTTCTGATGACTAGCAATGTTCTCCCTCCATATGGGAGTACATTTCAAGAGAGGCATCATTGTTCTAGAGCAGGGAATTTAGCGATTCCTAGTGTGTAATTTAGAAATAGTCAAGCCTATCATAACCCCATCACCTATCTGAGAAAAAGGGTTTAGGAGAAAGGATATTATAAATCACAGGCAAAATGGTCCAAAGACTATGAGTTCATTGGAGCAATGGCTTTCAAACTCTGGTCTGCAGATCCCAAGACCAGAATCACCCATGGTGCTGGCAAAAATGGGATTCCTGGCCCTGACGAGCATGGCTAAGTGGTTAGAGTATCCACCCTGGATCCAAAGGGTCTCAGGTTTGATTCTGGTCAAGGACACATACCTGGGTGGCAGTTCCTCACCCCAATTAGGGCTCATGGGGGAGGTAACCAATTGATGTGGCTCTCTCACATCAATTTTTCTCTCTTTTCTTGCACAAATTTCATGCATTGGGCTCCTAGTGAATAATATCAATGCATTTGTAAGAATACAAGGATAGAAGGTGCTGTGGTATTTATGTTGGGTTGCAAGAGAAATCTGATTGTTATAGTTAAAGAAGAAAACTTATTTAAAGTTTTTTGGTTTCCCAGAATTGTGAGATATTATTTTCCCTTTTTCATTTCACACTTTACATAGATGTAAATTTAAGTGTTTTCATCTTTTCCAGAGAGCAGGGATACTTCCCATTGGATGAGAGCATAATGAAGTTAATGATTTACAAAGTTCAGATGGGGTTTGGTTGGGAAAAGTTAGAGTTTCTGGTGGGTCACTATTGTAAGAGAGTATTTGTTATTGTTGTTGTTTTTTTCCCTTTTTCATTGTATCTTTTGTGTAAGCTACAATGGTTGAATTATAAACTTTTCCCAATAAGTTATACAAATGTCATGCTTTGAACAGTTAAAGCCCAGAAAAGCAAAATCACATCTCAGTCATCCTGCACGTTTTATGAATGTCTTCCCTTCCTCTCTTCTTGACATACTTCCTATGACAGCTCTTCATCTGAAATGCTTTCTTCTTCTTCAACTTAAGAGTTCATAGAACTATGATTGTGTCCCCATTGTAACTCACTTTGTTTGGTAAATTATTCAACCTCTTTGAATCTCTGTTTCTTCGCTTATGTTTAGCTCATAAGTTCAAATGAGATGTTGCATTTGAAAGCTTTAAAAATTTCTCCCCGTAGTATCCACTTATGAAGGGACCTACCCACAAGGACACTGTGCTGCCTTTATTCTATGAACCTTCTTGTGCTGATTGTGTCATCTGCTTGGTATTTATCATAACTACACTTGAATTATAAGGCAGTCATTGCCTTTGGCCATACCATCTTCTTCACTAGACTTTGCGCTTCTTAAAGGCAGGTACCATAGCTTAACCATCTTCTACAGTGGTAATACGGGAGATTTTTCACTTTTAATGTAGGTTTATAAATTAACATGCTTATTTTTGACAACTTATGTCTGGACCATGAAAGCATAGAAGGAAAGATAATTTCAAACCTAGGTGATTAGAGTTGAAAAATCCAAGTAAATTTGTGTTTGTGGCTGAAACAGAAAGGTAGATACCGATCGTGATATATAATAAACAGTAAGCAAAAACTTCTGGGAAAGGGACTTCATATGAAAGTGAACAACCTCTAACCCAAATATATGTAAGAAATGAATAATCTTATTATATTAGCGATGAGGTTCCAAAAAGTCATCTCCTAATTACTTGCCTCCTTCCGTTTACCAAGTGATAGTCACGTAAACTATGCTTTGACAAACATTTTCAATTTCCTTAGAAACTTTGAGTTTGTATTATGTACCCTTCTCTGAAGACTTGACTCTTTAGTTGGGATATCTGGTTGGAACCACATGTCAAAATGATTAGAATCGGCAGATTAATTATAAAAGGCCCTGTTCTTAGGAGTTATTTATTATGTCCCTCATGGCTGGAGTTGATTTTTAAGTGTATTTCATCCTGCTTCCAGTTTTATTTATAGACTTAACTTCTGAGCACGAAGTCTGGCTTTCATGATTTCACTCCATGCACTGGGCTTGGACAAGTGGCTATTGAACGCCAGCCAGGATGATTCACTTTTTATCACAAGATGGAAAACTTCTTACAATATGGTTCTATCTTGAGATATCTGTTTTCTGCTGCTGGTTAAATATCAGTGACACAGAAGGTGGTATGCATTCATCAAACACTTTAAGATAAGTAGTTCAGGACTGTTTAAAAATCTGAAACTTGGGATTCTGATGAAAAAATACAAGTGGACCAGATCACAATAAACTGAGCTTACTTGTTTCTCTCTTTTACCTCCCACCTAAAATTCTCCGTGCAGAGGTGAGGAGAAAAGGTAATTGTGAAAGACCCGGAGGAATGGCCAAACAGCCAACTTTCTGCTAGAGTTGGCATTTATCTCCTTCTAAAATAATCCTGTGTTTCTGAGCTGAAATTTAGGAGATGAGAAAAGATAGGAAATTTGGAATATCATATATAGGGAAGCATTTCTGTCAAACGTTATTGAAGCTGGGAAAGAATGAAATTGAAACAAAGAACACCTGCTACTTTAACGCATTTTAAAAAACGTAATGGTCTTTACTTGCTGACTCGAAATATAGTATTTCCAGAGAAGAGGAAGTGCTAATCTAACAGGGAGAAACTATAATGATTCACTATGGAAGATATGAAGTCAGAAATATTTCAAATTGGGTTTTTCAGTTTCTGGAAGGGTAGCTATTTTGTATAAAAGTGGTTTTATTCACCAGGTGGTGAATATTTCTCATAAATTGCAATAAAGAGAATAAAATCGGCTTGTCACTAAAGATTTTTTTTATTGACATCTTTAGCTTGTCTTCATGCCAGTAATTAAATTGCTAATTATGTGTTTCTGTTACTGTGGTCATGCTTTTATTACATAATTGCTTCAAATTTTGTTCAAATCACTAACAATATTTATTTAACCTTTTTGTACATTAAATAAATTTTAATATATAGAAGCTTTGAAACGAGTTCATTGACTGTTTTGATTAGCAAAATCAAAGGAATTCTAACCTTTCTTGTAGTTACATGGGTTGGTTCATATTTTCAATGAGCTTGCTGATAATTATTCATTCAAACCACAGCAATCATTGAAGGACCAATTGAAATAGAACAGAAAAATTACAAGGAAAACTTTTCAATGTGCCATTGTCCACTCCAAATAAATTTAAATGATTTTTCTTGAGGTAATTGGAAATGTAAGATTAACAATGCAATCTTTAATATGTGCCCCATAAACTTCAAAAAGTTATTTGATTAAATGGTGGGTAATTCAGTTACCAAGCTTCCCCTCCCCTTTTGAATGTAGGCATAATTTTTGTCAGTGTTTCAATGTAGTCATGATTTTGTTTTCTCATTTGTTTATTTTATGCAAACCATAAGAGACATTTTTCTCAGCGAAGATTGCCTCTTTATTTTATTTTGAAATATTTGTATATTTATTTCATTAAATGAGATAATGCTTTTTCTTATTAACATAATTTCCAGTACATTAAACATATTTCTCTACAGACAGAAGAGAGGAATCAAATTAAATGACAGCTAAATCACTGGCAGCAATTTCAACTGTTAAAAGAAATAAGTGTCTCTGTTTTCTTTGTGATCACAAGATGCGCTGTAAAGGGAAATGAAATACTAAAGAAAGAAGGGAAAACATAAAGAAATAATGACTGACTTATTGCAGTAATACCATGGAGAGAAGAAAAATTCACTGCAAATAGAAGCTAAAATAATATAGTGGATTTGAAAGTTACAAAATTCATTTCTTATTGATGAGTTTGGTGGAAGCCTAATACTAAACAAACTGATGAAAAAAATCAATGCAATAAACTATGAATGATGAAAGTTGAAATAAATACTTTGCGTATGGAGGACCATTATTCTAAATGTCTTTAATTTTTTAATAATTCATGTCTTTATGTTTACCAAAAAAAAGGAGGAATTATTGCTTGGTGGACTCAAAATGCATGTAAAAAGCATCTACTTGAATTCCATATTTAGTAATAAGTCCAAATGCTATAGGTGACCTTATGATTTTGGTATCATGTCCTGACTTTGGCAGAAGTGCATTAGGGGGAGGTGAACCCTATTTTAAAAAACCATGCTTACAAATGATGCTGGTGCCTTTATACAGCACAGTAACTCCATCAAGGATAAACTGCTTTCCAAGAAGACATATTTGGAACCTTGAAAGAACAAAACTCAGTATATGTATTATATGATATGTGTGTATTTATGTCTGATGTATGCTTGTGATTGTTCTGGGGACATTGATGGCATTTTTTGACAGAATTCAGCATTGCCACATACACATGCATGTGCCTACAAACATGTGTGTGTATGTGTTTGTATTTTTTATGCTTGTCAGATTGTTAGTGTGTTCAAATCAGAGCATGCAGGTTACCCGGACTTGTGTATTTGCAGGTGGGCTTATCTACTCATTTTCTCTTTTCACACATCATTAAAAATAACTATTAATTTAATCAATTCAATCAGAAGCCAGTCAATTCAGTATGGAGGGAAAAAATCACTTGAGCCACTTTTGCTGAATTGATTTTGACTGAATTAACCTTCTAATACAGTTGATATTGAAGCCGTCTCTTCTCCATCCTGTCCCCCAGTCAATTTTTACCCTAATCCTTCACTATCTTTCTCCCTTTAGTCCTTCCCACCCCTTTTTTTTTTGGGGGGGGGCTTTCTCTCTCCATTTCTCCAACACGTTCAGAGAAGCCTTTTCTATCTGCCCTCTCTTCCCTTTCATTCTGGTCTTTTACCAGACATGCAGCTCTTCCTGCCCCACAGGGGAAAAACACCCTCACACGACAAAACATTCTAAATCTGGTTCTTCTTTTTTTGAATTGCAGAGATTTGAAACTATTGCTTGGCTGCAAACATCGAGCTCCCCGTCTGGAATGTGACTCTAAAGGTAATCATTGCGATTTTTTCCACTTTTAGGTTCTCCGCTCCCTCTCAGTGTAAACTTTTGAATCATCTCGGGATTGTTTTCTCTCAGTACAGCAGCTTTGTGGGCTGGGTGGGACCTGCAAGGTGCATGGTTTTCTGAGGGGTGAGGGAGGGCTGACGTGGGGGGAGGGCCATGTTACTGTTGAGGAATCCTTCTGCTGCCCACTTTAGAAATACTTCCTCTTATCTTTCTCTCGGAATGCAGGGGATAAGGCAAACGTGTAGGCCACATGCAAGAGAATTTGAATTATGCATTAAGCTGATAATGCTCTAGAATGCAAGCATATTCAATAAATAACTAGGCTGGTAGGGGAAAGGAGGTCGCTTTACCTGTGCGGAGGGCACCACCTGGGGAGAGAACTAGAGGAAATGTAGGTGAAGGGTGACAGCGAGGTCCTATCCTTTTAGCTTGCTCTGATGAAGAAGCAGGAAGAGTAAGTTAATATTGAAATTATTGCCTAGTGCTTATTTGCTTTTAAATTGATTTCTCCAAGATAACAATACTATCTGCAGGGTGGCCCTGTGTGTGCAGGTTTGCGTCTGTGGCAGGGTGAGCTCTTTTGTGAAATTTTGTGTAATGAAATTCTGTCTAGGGGAGAAATTCACTCATTTATTGGGACCTATAAACTATCTAAAAAGGCAAGATTTTTCAAAATGAAATTTGGCAAAATGCACAATAGGACGCGCAAGGTTTACTTCGCCGGGTATCTTTTCCTGATTAGGATGTAGTCGAAATTATGCTAGTGGGAGAAGCAGAAGGATTAGAAGATGCTATGAATGATCCCCTGGCCCACAACACAGCACTACCCATTGCTGACCAAAACGGATTCTTTTACTCTTCGCATTGCTTCTCTGGCTTTAGTAAAATATATCCATGGATGTAACCATTTGTGAGAAATAAACCATGGTGCATGTATGGTCTCACACTCACACACACACAAAACACACATCCACACACACATGCAAACACACACACTCTAACACATACATACACACATGATTTTTAAACTATTTAGTTTAAAAAGGAAATGGAAAGTGCTTGGGGATGAGGACCCTAGAAGATGAGTAACTGAACCCCTGCCTGTTTTTCCTCACCAAAAAAAGAGAAGAAATTCCACGTGCATTTAGTCATCTTCCTGGTTTTAGACAGCAATCAACCTCTGGTTCTGCAATCAGAAGCTTGCGCTTAGACTGCCTGCAGCAGCGAATGCCTCCGCGAGGCTGGTTCTAGAGGTACACATGCACATACACACCAACAAACGAACACGGGTCTGGGAAAGCACCCTCCTCTCAGAAAGTCATCTCAAGCTGTGTTTAAAGAAATAAATCCCGGAGTGTGGGGAATAAGGCTTTTGCAGCAGTGTCTGGAGGTTATCTTCCCTGGGGAAATTCCTGCCCTTTACTGGTAGTGGAATTTGATGCACATAGGAATGGGACACACATATACGTATACACTACCTAGTAGATAGATTTTACTCGACACCTAAATTATTTTTATTTCTTTGGGTTACCTGCCATTTAGTGTTCATGTCGAGAGAAGAAAAAAAGAGGCAGCTCTCTGTGAAGGGCCGAGGTCATTAAGATCCCAACAAAAGCGAGGAAAGGTTATTAGTGAGCAGGAATAAGGTCTGGTGGACCTCCTGGCAGAGCAGTTTTCCCACAGCTCCTGGGGGAGCATGGCTGTGATCGGGAGAGTGGTCCAGCCCAGGTCAGGGTTTGATTCTGCTCCCAGCCCATTGACTGATGGAAGGAGTGGAGACATTGCTGTGATGAGGTAATGTGAGTGGGTAAACCACAAGTAGCAGAGATTAGCTGATTTCTTGCTACATGTCCTGCTTGGCTAATAAATAATCTAAACATAAGGAGATGTTT
Organism: Murina feae; assembly: GCA_004026665.1. NCBI lineage: Eukaryota > Metazoa > Chordata > Mammalia > Chiroptera > Vespertilionidae > Murina > Murina feae. Next base: position 14,997 of record PVJC01004293.1, read on the forward strand.
TCCGGTTAGAAACTCATGCTGTGCATCTAGTTGACTCATGTCTCTATAGTCAGATGTAGCATAGATAATCAGCACACCTATTCACTCTGGAAAAGGCAGGCCAATCACAATAAGAATAGTAATGGACATGTTAATAGAAGGAGAGAGAGAGAGAGAGAGAGAGAGAGAGAGAGAGAGAGAGAGAGAGAGATCTGCCTATCTTTGTTATGAAAATTGGGATATTTAGTTATGTTCCTCAAGCCTAGGTAAGGTTTTCTTTGTATCCTTAAATTTCTCACTTTATTCCTTTATCTCTCTCTCTCTCTCTCTCTCTCTCTCTCTCTCTCTCTCTCTCTCTCTCTCATTACTAGTGGCCTGGGTAGAAGCCATGAGTGAGAGTGAAATTCCCAGTGAATCCCACATTCTGGTTCCCTCTGTTTCTTTGACAAAAAATACTGGTACATTAGTTTTCTGGAGCTGCCATAACAAAATACCATAGACTGGATAGCTTAACTAACAGAGGCTTACTTTTTCACAGTTCCTGAGGCTGGATGTCTGAGATCAAGGTGTTAGCAGGATTAGTTTCTTCTGAGGCCTCACTCTGTGGTTTGCAGGACCAAGGCCTCTCATTGTGTCTTCACATGGTTGTCCTGTTTGCTAGTGTGTCTTTGTGTCTAGATTTCCTCTTCTTATAAGGAGACCAGTCATATTGGATTAAGGCAATATAGTCTTTATTTTAACTTAAGCACTTTAAAGATCCCATCTCCAAATATCATTATATTCTGAGAGAGTTTGGACTTTAACATGTGAATTTGGAGCATGCGTTTCAACTCATAGCAACTGGTCTTCCAAAATATTTCCTGGAATAACAATTAGTTAATTCATGTCTGCTACCTTTATTTAGAAATGTATTCCCCCAACTTTCATTCTCGTCTGCATTTTTATTATACCTAATTGAAACTAATTTATTACAATTAATGTAGGTGGTTGTGTTTTGTTGTTTTAAGAAGCTAGGAAGTAGATCCTCACCAGAGGTTGAATCTGTCTACACCTTGATCTTAGACCTCCTAGCTTCCAGAACAGTGGAAAAAAATTTCTGTTGATTACACCTCCTAGTCTATGATATTTTGTTATAGCAGCCTTAGCTGACTAAGACAGTGCTCAATAAATATTATTTATATCTAGTAATTATAATAACCACAGATACTTATAGGATGCTACACTGTTCAGTAGTGCTGGACAAAATGCAATACCTTCCTGAATTTTCTCTGGTTATAGACTTATTTCTTGCTTTTAGATTTAAAACCTCTAAAAGGAGCAGGTTCTTTAAAAAAATTCAGTGACTTTGATAGAGAATTAGGCACACAAAGTATGTACCAAATACAAGCAAGCTTTAATGTCACTTCCTATCCTCCAAAGACCCAAAGATCCTTGTCCCAAAAGTAGAGTAATGAATTATAGCTGTTAGAAATAATAAGAAAATAGTTTTAGGTAGATCTAGATATAAATCAGAATAGCATGAAGTGAAAAAGTCAACTCATAGAATAGTATGTATAGTCCCATTTAGGTTATGTAAAATACATACAGAAATAAAGTAAGAGTGAATACATAAAGGTTGGGAGACTCAACATAATGATGTATGTAGGAAGATCATGTGCTCCCCTCCCCCCATGGATACACTGAGTCTACAGCAATATATGGGATAATTCCTCTTTAAAAAATGTAAGGACTGGCTGAGTGATGACCACACAGTCAGCCAAGAAGAAAACCTCACTGATGTGGGCATTAATGGGTGGGACACAATCTTGCCATAAACCCCACCCCCCAACATGGTAAAACTGTAAAGACTATAAAGACATCTATATTTAACAATAATTAACTCTGTGAGGGACAGCTATTAAGGGGCTAGAAAAAGCATTCTTTTGTGTTCTTACTTGCATTGTTATGTAGTGTGTTGATTTTTAGCCTTAAGCATGTGCTTTTCTTTCATTTAAATTTTTGTAAACTGACTCCTCTCCCACCAAAGTTATTGAAAATATTATTGACTTGAGAGATTTTACATTCATAGATAAAAAGATATACACGGGTAAAAAGATGGACCATCGTTTTATTGACGATAGGTTTTCTCTCTGATTTTTCACACTTATTTGCCAAATATCCCATTGTGAGAACCATTGCTTCACCCAGACTGTATTGAATAAGAATCCAAGAGATTGGGACCCAGGGATATGCATTGTATGAAGCTCCTGAGATAAGTCTGATAGTTTGCTGGGTTTGAGAACCACTGGCAAAGGCTATACATCTCCAAAAGATTAAAAGGTAACATGGACCTTGTGTTTGAATGTGCTTGGAAAAGTGACTTTACTTACAACTTCTCGAAGGTAAAACTAGAGAACATCATTGTACCCTTTACATTTCATGAATCCTGAGTCAGTACACCTTTTTGGCTCCTGGAATCTCCATCTACTGTGGTGATGCTATCACTTAGATGAGTTTTCCATACTTACTGACTAACCTGTACTTCACACTGCTATTTATGTTAACTGCATGTGGTGGGTGCTCTAATTCTAAACTCAACACTTCTGAGTAGGTATTTAATTGTTTACAGAATAATCAGTGGGATGGTTTTAGCCCATGGCTGGTTCTTTCCCTCTCCTTTCTTTTGCTTCTTCTTATTTTCTTAAACATCATCTTTTCAGGTTATTGAGCTCTTGAAAAAGAGACAGGATTACATTTCAGACCTGAGTGCACTTTTTTCCATGTATCTATCATTGGAAAAGAGGGCCAGATGTGCGTGTTTTTAAAAGAACCTTGAATTAATCTACATAACTTTGAACAATCATGCCTGCCTGCCATCGTGTCTTTCTGACATGCCGGTATGCACACCAAATGTTTGTCCACTTAACAATGAGACAGTTATTTTTGCATTCTCAGATCTATTGATATTTGCTTACAATGCAGTTTTCTCTGTAAGAACTGTGAAATAGGATCCATTTCCCCTGTCTGCTCAATAATTTTATACTGACCCATTTTGCTTCTTGCCCCATGTGTATTTCTTATTTTGGAGGTCAAATTATGGGTGAACCGTTATATCCCCCTATGGCTACTAAAGCAATACTCTTTGGAGAAAAGCATAAAATATAAAGTTGTGGTTTGTCTGTGTCTTGGGCTTCTTTTTCTTCACATTTCATATTTTGAAAGCTCAAATAAGCTAGAGTTCCTAACCTTTTGGTCACAACACATACCCCTGGCTAAGTTTGTCTTTCTACAAAATGAGCTACAAGAATGAGAATTGTTATAAAGGGGAGAAAAGCACTTCAATAATTAGGATTCATCTACAGCTAGAGCATTTTATTAATTACACATTGTAATCATATGGATAGTCACAAAACCAATCGTGCAAGTCTGTATTTAGAGATTTGTAGACAGAAGATTTAACGTAAACATAGAAATGTTAAGCCTACTCAACCGTAACCTGCAAAGGAGATAACAAGAAGGATTCTGTTCTCTGTATGATTTGTGAACAATGCTAAGTAAATATTCATCATTAATATATAATAACTATTGCTTTTGGCAGTTCACTTTTCATTTAATTTGATAATGTGTCCAGTAAATGAAGTGGTACAGGCTACAGTGTTTTACCAACACAATTGCATATTTTCAATCATTGTTAAATGAAGGCAGCTCAAGGCAAAGCTTTAACCCCCACTAGTTTTGTGTGTGATAAAAAGAGAAGGCGCTATCAATCTTTATTGTCTGTCTCGCTTACTGTAATTGCATTCAATAGTCCACTGATTCTGTTGTCTGTGCTAATGTCAGGAACAGAGGAGAGCCAGATGCTCAGACTTGATCATATGCATCCAGTGGCTACTTTGATAAGTTGGCAGCAAGTCACTGGGTTTGATGATAAATTGTTAACGCTATAGATTATGAACAGCTGAACACTGCAAGTGTACATGGAGGAAACTTCTTACCTTGTTTTAAATCTGGCATCATGATGCTAGCTAAAGGGCATGTCATGTATTATTCAAATGCATCTTGCACTGGAAATGTGCCAGTGACTCATTGTATCCCCGTGAATAGTAAAAGCAAAAACAACAACAAAAATCCACAGTGATTTGAACATGACATTAATGGTCCTGGGATTATGAAAAGCATTTTGAAACACTGGTTAATAGTTTTGATTATCTAATTCAACAAGAAGAAAGCTTCTGAGCTGTATTCACGTTTAATCCATATTAAATAGCGCTCTTCCTGGTCATTTCTTTTCTATTGGCCGATACTGAGGATGTTTTCTAAAAACAAACTGGTTTTTCATAGTTAAAACTCATAGCAGTTTGCTTGTGAAGGGACATCAATTGGGGGCAAGCGATGTGTTGAAATTTTTGCCAAGATTTCGTTTCACATAGATTCTGCCTCCTGGGAGAAAGATGTGATGTAGGCCATTCATACGGAGTATGCAAAAGCCTTACTTCTGTTGAGCTCCTGTGACTGTTGTAAAAGTTCAGGCTGTAGTCCTTAAGTCACTGGAGACTATTAAAGTTGTTGAAAAAGGCTGAGATGACCATGAACTATGTAAGTCTCATACTAGAGAACGCTGAACTGTTGACCACATTTTAAATGGAAAAATTCTAAGTGCAACCAGATGAATATATATATATATATATATATATATATATATATATATATATATATATATATGTATCTAATCATTATAGGGTTTAGTTTCCCTAAAATAATGACATATAAGAGGTACTGTTGGTCTTAAGGATGGGACAAAAAAGTTTCTTGCCTAACTGATATGTTCCCTTGTATTAGATAATGGGAATTTTGTAATCCACTGTGTGTTCCTTTTTGCTTGTACTTCCAGAAAAATTCAATCCTAATTAATTTTTTAGATGCGTATCAGCTATGATATTATTTTGTATTTCTCTTTCATTTTTTCTTGTTACTTTAGTTTGTTTTTCTTCTCTCTCTCTTTTGTTGATATATATATATATATTAGGGGCCCAGTGTGCAAAAATTTGTGCACTGGGAGGGAGGGGGGTGTCCCTCAGCCCGGCCTGTGCCCTCTTGCAGTCTGGGACCCCTCAGGGGATATCCACCTGCTGGCATGCCTGGTGAGGGGCTGATGGCTGTTTTTAGGCTGGCCAAGCCCCCCAGTGGGGACCCTCACCCCATGGAGGTGTGACCAGCCTGGGTGAGGGGATGAGGGCTGTTTTCAGGCTGCCCACAGCTCCCATTGACCCAACGTCCCAGTGAGGCTGTATGGAATCAGGTTTCTGGGGTTTATTTATCTTCTATAATTGACTTTTTTACCTTGAGTGGAGGCCTAGGCAGGCAACGGAAGCCTCCTGTTTACTCTAGCTCCATGGCTTCCAGCCTCCATCTTGGTTGTGTTAATTTGCATACAGCTGCTCTGATTGGCTGGGAGGTGTGGCTTGGCTGGTGGGCGTGGCTTAGGTGTCTCAGAGTGATGTTAATTTGCATATTACTCTTTTATTAGATTAGATGTGTGTGTGTGTGTGTGTGTGTATCTTATATATATATATATATATGGGTATATAAGATAAGTGGGTAGCAGAATAAAATTAAAGGTGGGGGCACAAACTTTACCATGAGATTTTAAGGGTGGACTCCTGAGATATATCACTGTGTCACCAGAATAAGGATCAAAAAGTCTCTAGATATGACTACTGTGGTATTCTAGTTGACATTGGGAAACTCACTTAAACCTCTATTTAGGTCAATTCCTTGTTAGGCACATTCTTGCACTCCATTATGCGCTGCATGGGGCTCTCGCCCCTCCCAGCGATTATCCTGTTACTCATATTAGAGGCCTTATGATTAACAGACTTCAGCTTCTAGTAAACCACCTTACCTATTTTCCAGGGGACCGCCTCACACCTGGCTCCCACCTGCACCTGGTCCGACCCATTGTTCTGACTGACCCTTACAAGAGACATAAATATCCCACTCCCCCTATTCTGCCACACTGATGCCATTTTTGTCTCAGCCCTTCTGCTAGCAGATGTAATAGTAAATTTATAATTTTTTACCCATTTTGGCCTCATGCCTTCTTCCTTCAGCAACCCTAACATTCCTCATCTTAAAAAAGAAGTGACATAAAAGCATTGAATTTATAAGATTCTGGTGAGCATTACATTAAGTAATATAAAGTGTCTATGTAAGAATGTCCAAATTTATGGATAACTTTTATGAGTTTGTTTGAACCAAAATGGATGACCAAGCCATAAAGCATGGTCTCAGATGCTCTAAAGAATTACAGTTTTGCAGTTTCTTTTATGCATTTGGAATTAAGGAGGGAAGTAAAGGAAGATTACATGAAGATAGGAGAAAGCAAAGTGGAGATTGCATTACAGGATAGTTAACAAGATTATGTGCTCCCTTAAGAGGGTGGTAATGCTTCCGAGGGGTCTGGAGAAGAGGATTACTCTGGGTTTCAAAGGTGTGTTAACCTAGATGTACAAGAACAATGGACAGGTCTTGCTTAAGGCAAAGATAGACCTTTTACTAAGGTCTGGGCATGACTACTCACCAAGACCTGCCCCGTTAGGAATTTATGACCAGGTCACCCTGTGAGGAGCCTTTCTGAAAGATTTATTACTGTTCTCCTTTGTCATTTACAATAGTAAGCATTTAATTAGTAGCTATGATGATGATGATTTGCATGTGAACTTTAGATAGTAAAGACAGCACAGTATGAACCAAACGTTCGCGTTTACTTCTGATGGCATCTGAAATTGAGTTCAGATCTTAAACTAATCTCATTCAAGATTTGGTGTGTACGTTAAATCCTGTTTTAAGCAAGTTAATATACTAGTATAAGAATCTTGGTTTGTTAATTTGATTATTTAAGAGATACACTCTCCATTTTCTAAAAGATGTTTAACTTTATAAAACTTTATTTTCATGTTCTTTGAATTAGACTTTTCTATAAGAGTGAGCCATTTAAATGTATACAAGATTTGCAAAGGCATGTTATTGGCCTAAGGAAAGATACCGCCCCTTTCACCCATGAGCCCTCCCTCCTGAATCTCTAGTACTATTGCTGACTTTGACCTGACTACTCCTGGTTTCCTCTGGCATTTTCTAGGCTTTTCCACTCAGTCCCTGTGTGTTAGAGTGCCCATGCCATCTCTACACTGGTGCCTGCCAAGTTCCCATCTCTCATGGTATTTCAGTCCACTGCCTATTTGACATCTCACCTTAGATGCATAATCAGCATCTGAAACCTAGCTTGACTTCCCCTTTGGGCCATGTCATTACCCAGTCATTCTTATTTTGATGTTACCACCATCTAAAATCGTTCAAGCCAAAAACCGAGTCATTATCTTGGTTCCTCCTCTGTTCTTCACCTACCAGAGCAATCCATTAGAGTCCTCCTGGGTCTGTCTCTGACACATATTTGATTTGGTCTGCTTCTATCCATTTTATTCTTTCCCCGTCTAGGCCACCACACCTGCTGCTCTCATTTATCCCATTTGATAGCCTCCTGGTCTCTCTTCTTCCCCTTTGCGTCCCTTACAAATCATGCTCTGCAAAAGATTGTAAGGCTTTCAAAAGCACCAATAAAAGTATGGCGCTGACTTCTTCCTAATTCCCTCCAATGGCTTCCCATCATCCTTAGGATAAAAGCTAAATTTTGTCCGTGAGACCCTACTTTTCCAAAGCCATCTCTTCTGCACTCTCATTGCTGTTCTTTGGACACATCAATGTTGCTCTTTCTCGGGGTCTTTGCAGAGATGTTTTATCTATTTGGAACACTCTTGCCTCGGAGTTTTACAGGACTGGCTGCTTCATGTCACTTATGTCTCAGCTCAAATGCCATCTCACAGAGGCTTTTCTGGCATCCATCTCCCGCTGTTGCTTATATTTTATTTTCTTCAAAGCTTATCATTATCTTTCTCTTTTATTTATTACTTTCTCCTCTTTGTATTTGCCTATTTTCTGTATCCCACTACTAACTTGTGAGCTTCATGAGAACACAAACGTTTTCTTTCACCTTGTTTACCCCTGAGCATTGTTCTCAGCATGTTGGTTGAGATGTAGACTCTGGGATCAGATTTACCAGGTTTGGCTGCTGCCAGTCATCACTGCTTTGTGATTTCACGCCAGTTGCTTCATTGGTGTGGCTCAGTTTTCCCATGTGAAAATGGAGACTGTGTTAGCGTCTGCTCAGACTGTCTTTGTGGGGGACAGAGGATAGCATCCTTGTGAAATATTTATGACAGGTCTGGCTTTCAGCAATTTTTATCTATTTTCCTCTTTACTTAGAATAATAGTTTCATGTAGTTGCTATTTCATAAATATGTGTTGAATAACATATGAAAAGATATGTAATGATATCTTTATGTTTTGTGGATACGCATTTTTATATTATACATTTTAATATAAACTTATAAAAAGATCTTAAAACAAATTTCTTACCTCATTAGAATACCTAAAATATTTACACTTATCCCCAATGACCTATTGCTAACAATTATTTAAATTTTTAAATTGGATATATTAAATCTTGATACGTTAGTCAATAATATTTGGCACATTATCTCACTCATCATAAATGAGAAAAATCCCTTGGCTCTTTAAAGAGTCTTGAAGATTGATAACTGTTTCCCCTTATATAAGCATGACTTGTTATTTGGAAAAATATATAAAGTATGGTTGAGCAAAATAAAAAGAATTAAAATAATATGTAATTTCTACTTTTTTCTATATATTTGTACTTCCAGACTTCCCTGTATACTGCCATTTGTTTTTTGCTTGTTATTAGCTGTCTGTGTTAGCCTGAAACAAAGGCTTCTGGAAGATGGTTTATTTGGGAAGTAATCCCAGGGAGATCACTTGTATTGCTATTGTTAACTGCATTGCTTTTTTGAAATTGATTTTTTCAGTGTTTGCTGCATGTATATAGAACTACAATTGATTTTTAAAATTGTATCCTAAGACCTTGTTAAACTTAGTAGCTTTTTTGTAGAACTTTCTATGTGTACAATTATATTGTCTTAAAAAAAGACCATTTTACCTATTCCTTTTCAATTTTATGTCTTTTATTTCTTTCTCTTGTCTTATTGCACTATGTAGGACCTCCAGTAAAATGAAGTTGTGAGAGCAGGAAACCTTGCCTTTGTTCCAATTTTGGAGGGAAAACGTTCAATACATACTAGTACATGATGTTTGTTATAGTTTTTAGCTTTATCAGATTGAGCTAGTTCCCTTCACTTTCTAGTTTTCCAAGCATTTTTTTTTTAAATCATGAATGGATATTACATTTTGTCATTCTCTCTCACCGCCCTACCTACACACACACACACACACACACACACACACACACACACACACACAATCTATTGGGAAGATCATACGGGTTTTCTCTTTTAGTCTGTTAATATAATTAATTTCATAGATTATTTTCAAACATGAAGTCAGCCTTCCATCTATTAATTATAATGTATTATCATAACCTCTTGATAATAATATGTATCATCTTTTGTATATATTGTTGGATTCAGTTTGCTAATATTTTGTAAATGATTTTTGTGTTTATTCATGAGAAGCTTAATTTATACTCATTTCCTTTTGTTTTTATTTTCCCGATAATAGCCTTACCAGGTTTTGATATCAGAGATATGTTGGCTCATAAAGCGAGTGGCAGATGAGTTTTACTCCCCTATATTGAGAAAGAGTTTGTAAAATAGCTATGATTTCTTTTTAAAATATTTGATAAAATTCACCAGTGAAACCAGCTGTGTTTGGAGTTTTCTTTATGGGGAAGGTTTCATAAAAATTATTTAATTGGTATGGGGCTAAGCAGATTTTCTATTTCTTTTGTGTCGCTTTTAGAAAATTATGTTTTATAAGAAATGCATCCATTTATTCTAAATTCTTGAATTTCAGCATCAATTTGTATAAAATATTTTCTTAACATTTTATTTGCTGTAGTGTTGTCTTCACTTTCATTTGTAATATTGTTATTTTGTGTTCAAGTTTTTGAAAAATCAGTTTTAATCCAAATTTATCAGTTTATTGTTTTAAAAATCAATTTTGGGTCTGTTACTTTTTCCTATTGTTTGTTTTCTATTTCATTGATTGCTGATTTTCTCTTTTATTGTATTTTCTACTTGGGTTTAACTTAATTCATTTATTTTTGTCTTAAAAATAGAAATTCAGATCACTGATTTTATACTTTCTTGTCCATTTCTAGTATAAATGTAATACTATATATTTATTTTTAACCCTAAGCTGTATCACCACTATTATATTATTGGGTTGTCATTAGTTTAGTTTAAATATTCTCTAATTACTCTGTGCGATTTTTAAAATTTCATCCACAAGCCGAATTAATGTATTATTTAATTTTCAAATAATGGGGATTTTTTTTACCTACCTTATTTTTATGACAATGGTTTTAATTCCAATGCCATAAAAAGTAACATGCTCTGTAAGATTTCAATACTTTTAAATGTATCTTGATTTATTTATGGTCCACGGAATACATAAAAAGAGTGTTATTCTGCGGTTGTTGGGTGTACTAGTCTTCAATGCCCACTAGGTCAACTGTGGAAGTATTCCATATTTTTATTGAATTTTGTCTATGCGTTATATCAGTTATTGAGATAAGAGTGTCAAAATCTACAACCAAGAGCTTGCATATTTCTTTATTTCTCTCAGTGTTCATTTTAGATATTCTGATGCTCTGTTGTTAGGTATACATATAATTTGTCATGTCATGACCTCCTGATAATCTTCTAAAAGTCCACCTTTTATAAAAAATATATATGGAACTACTAGGAAGACTGAAGTAACAGTAGTCTTTGATTATGTAAATATTTGGATTTACTGCATTATGCTTTCTATACCCAAAAAATGTGAGCTAGAAGTCCTTATTACTGAAATTCATTGGCAAATATGAACCTCTCTACTTTCATTCTAGAACTTAATAAAATTATATTTTGTAATTTCCACGTGTTATAGCTGAAATTCTAATAGTAACATCTATGAAGCACAGATAGAAAGTGTCTTCATTTTATAAGATTTTGTTCTAGAGCCAGAAGGCAAAATAATGGAGTACCTTTATGTAAAGTCAGCCTTGATCTCAGCATCTGGATTTACTCAGTGATTAGTTTATGGTACTGAAGTATAATTAGGAGGCTAATTTTCTAATCATGTCTCTCAACTGTTGATACAATCATAGAAACATAAGCTTTCCACTTTGGAAAGGTTTTAAAGGCTAACTCCTCTTTTGAAAATTAAATCCCTTCTACAGTATTCCTGCCAAGTACTCTTCAAGTCAGGAATTCAGCTCTTGTTCTATCGCTATGTAACCCAGTGAGGTAAGGTCTCGGGTCTCTGGGAGACCAATTTCACCTCCTGGGGTAATAAATAACCCTCTTCCCACCTATGGTGGGTTCTTTCGTCTTGCTCTCTCTGGGTCTTCATGATCCTGAATCTAAGTCGCTGTCCCATGTAGCTCAGGACAATTGGCACCCAACACACAGAGCTTCACTGGTTTCACACAGAAAAATCCATCAGCTGTAAGCTTTTCATGAGTTGATGCATGTGTGTGTAGATGTGTTGTGAGGAGAACAGGAGTGACAGAGGGGAAAGTGTCATATCATGAAAACTTAGGGTCTTTTGACAGTTTCTTTTCTACTCACTAATGCCCAGTCCATTCACTTGAGGTAGAAACAGGTTCCATTAAGAAAAACATCCTTTCACATTCAGTGTCATCCCAGTCTCTAGTTCTGTTCTAAATTAATTCTTTGTTAAAAGAATAACTTTTAATGAATATTGGGCTCATTTTGAAAGAAATTCTGGGGAATTATTTTCCCACATCAAAGATATTTATCTTTAAAATATATTCAATGTCTACCTATATATAGTGAACAACACTTCCCATTTGAAATAAATGGCTTGCTAATTTGAATGTCTTATGAATTTGTGGTAAGAATTAGTGATGTATTGAAATTATAAATATGCTGAATATGAATAGTTATCCAGGATAGGGACATTTTGCACAGGTATAGTTGTAGCAAGGATACCAGCTTGATAAAAGAAAATAACTTCCTTGCAGGCTAGATACTGATAAACTATTGTGAAATGAAAACTCTTCTATTATATTCATATTAGAGGCCTGGTTCATGATATTTGTGCACCGGGGAGGAGTTCTCAGCCCAGCCTGCCCCCTCTCACATATTGGGAGCCCTCAGGGGTGTCCTGCTGATGGCTTAGGCCCCCTCCCTGCTCCCCTTGGGCAGCGGGCCTAAGCCAAAGTCTGGCCTCCATTTGTGGGAGGCAACCAGGCTAATCAGGGGAAGTCACCAGCCCCATCACTCCACTGCTGCAGCCACTGCCAGTCACTGCAGCCACCAAAGTGTTTTCATCAACACAGACTTCAGTCCCTTCACCATGAAAAAATGACAACTTTCTTTAGGCATTTTCAAGATGTGCCTTTCATATGATATGACATTTCTTTTTTTCTTTTCTTTTTTTAAATTTTATCCTTACCTGAGAATATGTTTCCACTGATTTTTAGAGAATGCAGAAGAGAAGAGGAAGACAGAGAGAAACATCAAAGTGAGAAGAATACTTTGATTGGTTGACTCCTGCATGAGCCCTGACCTGGGCCCCAGCCAGGGAGGAGCCTGCAACCTAGGTACATGCCCTTGTTCAGAATTGAACCCACACCCTGCAGTCAGCAGGCTGAGGCATTATGCACTGAGCCAAACCGGCTAGGGCAGGATATGACATTTCTAAGCCCTCCAGCAGTGGACCTTCATTTTTTTCTCCAGGAATGTGGTGGAAAAACCCTAGATTGCCTTTTTGGATTCTTATTATCCAAGTTACTAAGAATATTACCATGGCATACAGGGAGCTTAGGCAATGAGCAGTAAGAAAAGGTGTTTCCTCTGTAGTTCACTCTGATCACCAGCTTCACCCCTGCCCCTCCAATCCCAGCTCCACCCCTACCCAGGCCTGTAGCCTCTTGGCCTAGGATGCAGGGCTGGGCAGAAGGCCCCCAAACCCATGTGATCACCAGTTAGCCCTTTCCCAGGTCCCTGCGATTGTTACCTCTGCCCTTGCCCAGGCCTGCAGTCTCTGCCTGAGGCTGCAGGCCTGGGCAGAAGACCCCCAAACCCCTGCGATTGCTGGCTCTGACCCTCGGTCCCCCCCCCCCCCCCCGCCTCCCCCACCACCTGCCTGGCTAACAGACCTGGCCACTTCAGTTGCGTGGCTGAGGTGGACTGGGCGCCGCCATCTTGTGGTTATGGACGCAGCCATCTTTATCATAGAGTGATGGCTAATTTGCATATTATTCTTTTATTCGATAGGATAAGTAGAGAATCAGTAGTTAAAAACACATTGCCAGATATCTGTCCTTTACCATCTTTCTTAATGGCTATATTAGACTAATCTGTAATTACCACATTTACCTTCTAAATGGAAAACACTTTCTAACTTTAAGTAAGGAACTACTATATGTCGAACACTGTGCTGCCCAACTTGGATGTTTCATGTGATTTAACATGTTCTTAGGGAGTCTGGATGGTGTTGCTTAGTGGTCGAGCATCAACCCAGGAACCAAGATGTTGCTGGTTCAATTCCCTGTTAGGCACATGCCCAGATTGCAGGCTTGATCCCCAGTGGATGGTGTGCAGGAGACAATCGATTGATGATGTCTCTCATTGATGTTTCTCTCTATCCCTCTTCCTTCCTTCCTTCCTTCCTTCCTTCCTTCCTTCCTTCCTTCCTTCCTTCCTTCCTTCCTTCCTTCCTTCCTAAAAATCAATAAAAACATATATTTAAAAAAAAATGTTCTTAGGGAACACATCAGTTTCTATGGGCGTATTTTCCTGTAAAAAGTATTTTAACACCGAAAGAACAAAGACTAATAATGTCTTACCTAAAGTTTGAATTGAACGAATTTCTGAATTACTATAAATACATTATTAAATCATATTCGTACATTGATTATTTTTATTGAAGATTGGAAAGAATTATTCCTATTTTTTTCTTTAAACCAAAGAAGACCTCTACTTTTGTTTCATGGCTTGACAATGCCTTTCTCTCACTGTCTATGCCTCCTTTTTCTTCATCCATCCTTTCCCTCGGTTTTTGAATGCTGTTGATAAAAATACCTTTAGGTCTTACTTAAAAAATAGAATGTACCAGTTAAGAGCAATGACAACTGGAAGCAAACTCTACCTGGTTTTACCTGTGATGCAGTGTCTGTGAGAAACGTGTGGCTATTTTACTGCTGTGTCTCCACAAGTTTTTCATAGTTCTTTTTATCTCAAATATATCATTCTGGAGCCATGTTTTCTCCCAATGCTAGAAGGAAAAATGGGAGAGAGAGAGAGAGAGAGAGAGAGAGAGAGAGAGAGAGAGAGAGAGAGAGGAATCTGGAGTTATTGCCATGCCTGTGATAATTAAGTTTCGATAGTGAAATGGGTGAGATATTAAGAAAATGTGAGTTGACAAGGAAGCTATACATTAAAAAGAGAAAAGAAATACTGCAAAGGGTGATATTTTGGGTGCTGCCAAAATGACTGATTTCTCTTTGGTTCTATTTATTCTTGTGTGCCTGGTCGTGGCAGCAATGGTGGACCGGGTGTAAGAGAATTTTTACACTATTTGAATGTTTTCCTTAGTGACTTGCCCCAATATTTTCCACAGAGATAGGGAGCTTCATAGGCATGGTATGTGTTCACATATTATTCTTGTTCATGTTTTTGATTTAAAACAATACTATCACAAAATACTTGTCTACTCTTCTAAATCATCATGAATGTATTTACAGCCATGGGAATTATTTAACGTTGTTTGATAATATCTTGTTTTGTTTATACTGAAAAATCATTATCTAAGAAGCAGAGAAAACAAAAAAAAAGTGGTTTGTTAAATTCATGTTACCTACTGTTCTTTCTTTTTCCCTGTATTTTCTTCAAATTAATCAATTAAAATGCACAGATGTTCAATTAAAACTCTAAAAATTTTCCATGGCTACAGCTGTTTTGAAACTACATTGTTGAAAATTTAACATATCTAGTAATGATTCCCTCTCAGGAGAAATTAAATTAATGACTCTTTGCTAGGTTATTTTCCATTTGATAAATTAAACAAAATTAGGAGAAAAAAAACACGTGAGTCTTACAATGCCTGCTACATTTATTAATTAGCATGATAGACTAGCAGATATTAATATGAAAAGGCAACAAAATGGAAAATATTCCTTATTTTTCAAGTGGAATACCTTCAGGACTGCAGTTTATCTTATCAGGTTATATGGTATAAATTATTAAAATCTCACCTGCAGACAAGTGACAAATTTTGTCATCCCACATCATAGAGATGGTAGATATGCGATTATGCTGAGCTAATATACCATTTCCCTTCACATTTTTGTGTATCCCCTGCATGATAAACAGTGACCCTGACATAACAAGTAGAGAAACAGGACCTTTTTTCTCAGCTATGTTGCTTTATTTTAAAAAGGATTTGGTATTCCCCGCCCTCCCCCCCCATTTCCAATTTGCTTTTTAATTCTCAAAGATATGCTTGCTAATTTTATTTTTTTCTATGGCAAAGAACTAGTACATGCACATCGCATTAGTCAATGTTCTCCAGAGTAGCAAGGGATTGGTTCCCAAAGCCACACTCCACCAGCCCTCCCCACCACCCCCCATTACCAAAATTCAAGATGCTCAAGTCCCTTATATGAAATTTCCATATAACCTGACATATCTGCCCGTACGCTTTAAGTAATCTCTGGATTACTTATAATATCTAATCCAATGTAAATAGTTATTATACTGTGTTGTTTACAGAATAATGACAAGAAAAAACAAAAAGCCGTGTCCTGTAATGTGCATGATGAAGGCAGCCCTCATGAACCTGAATCCATTGCACACAAGAGCAACAATGTAACGTTTCTTGTTTGGGAAAGTTTTTTTTTTTAATCTTTATTGTTCAGATTATTACAGTTGTTTCTCTTTTTCCCCCCCATAGCTCCTCTCCTGCCAGTTCACACCCCATCCTCTGCCCTTATTCCCCCCCCCCACTGTCCTCATCCATAGGTGTACGATTTTTGTCCAGTCTCTTCCCATCCCCCCAACACCCCTTACCCACAGAGAATTGTCATTCCACTCCCTTTCTATGCCCCTGTTTCTGTTCTATTCATCAGTTTACTCTATTCATCAGACTTTTTTTATTCACTTGATTTTTAGGTTCACTTGTTGATAGATATGTATTTGTTGTTCATAATTTTTTCTTTACTTTTTCTTCCTCTTCCTCTTCTTCAAAGGATACCTTTCAGCATTTCATATAATACTGGTTGGGTGGTGATGAATTCTTTTAGCTTTTTCTTGTCTGTGAAGCTCTTTGTCTGACCTTCAATTCTGAATGACAGCTTTGCTGGGTAAAGTAATCTTGGTTATACGTTCTTGCTATTCATCGTTTTGAATATTTCTTGCCACTCCCTTCTGGCCTGCAAAGTTTCTGTTGAGAAATAAGCTGACAGTCGTATGGGTGCCCCCTTGTAGGTAACTTACTGCTTTTCTCTTGCTGCTTTTAAGATGTTCTCCTTGTCTTTTGCCCTTGGCATTTTAATTATGATGTGTCTTGGTGTGGTCCTCATTGAATTTCTTTTATTTGGGGTTCTCTGCGCTTCCTGGACTTGTAAGTCCATTTATTTCACCAGGTAGGGGAAGTTTTCTGTCATTATTTCTTCAAATATGTTTTCTATATCTTGCTCTCTTTCTTCTTCTGGCTCCCCTATAATTCTGATGTTGGTTTGCTTAAAGTTGTCCCAGAGACTCCTTACACTATCTTCATATTTTTGGATTCTTTTTTTCTTTTGGCTTTTCTGTCTGGGTGGGTTTTGCTTCTTCATATTTCATCTCTTTGACTTGATTCTTGCCATCCTCTCGTCTGCTGTTGGATCTCTGTATATTATTCTTTATTTCAGTTTGTGTATGCTTAATTTCTAGTTGGTCCTTTTTCATATCCTCGAGGGTCTCACTAAATTTATCAGTAGCCTCTAGAATATTCTTGAAAAGCCTTATAACTGTGGTTTTGAACTCTATATCCAGTCATTTGATTTCCTCCATTTCTGTCATTTGTGACCTCTTTCCTTGTGTCCGCATTTTGGCTGCTTCCCTGCATTGACAGAGTGGCTTTAATCAGCTATGTCTATGGTGGGAGAACTTCTGTGCTGGAGACACCCTTATGGGGCAAGCCTTGCTTCAGTGGGGCTTTGGTGCCCACTAAATCTGCCCCCTGAATGTGTCCCTTATGAGTCTGAGGAGTTGTAGACTGGGTGGACCCACCCTGACCACTGGATACGCTGGCTCTTGTATCTCCAAGGAGGTGATATTTTAGCTTCTGCCTGGGGCTCCCCAGCCTTTTATATACAAAAGCCTCTGTGCACAGCTTGGGTGAGGCAGGGTCTCGGGTAGTCTACAGGGCGGAGCAACCAGCTATGGCTGATTCTCAGCCCTGCCCTCAGAGGCACCAGGTCTCAAGCTGCTCTGGAGTTCCTCCTGGTGCCAGACGGGTGCCAGACAGTCCAGCTCCTCCCCGTATGAGCCTGAGTTCCCAGAAACTCATTTGGAACTGGAGTTCAGAGACATTGGGAGCCTGTTCCTCCCTCTGGTATGAAATGCTGCCAGCCCTTTCCACAAGCCCCTTCGCGTAAGCCTCCGTACCGCTGCACTTTATTTCCGCACCTCTTCTACATCTCAGTCTCTTTCTAGTTGTAGAATTTTTCCTCAGCCAGCCTTCCTGTGGGTCTGGGTGGTGTCCATTTTTTCTTTTCATTGTGATTTTGAAATAGTTGTGCCCAGCAGCAATTCTGGTATTCACCTATGCCGCCATCTTGGTTCTCTCCTCTGGGGAAGTATTTTTGATATGTGCTTATTTGAATCTGTGGGTGTGGAACGTATACCTTTACATATACTTATACCTATATGACAAAAAAAAGAAATTTGTTTTAAGAATTGTCTCACCTGTGGCTGGTGATTCTGAAACACATAGGATGGGCTGGCAGGCTGGAAACTCAGGCAAGGGCTTCTGTGTTACAATCTTAAGGCAGAATTCTTTTCTTCAATGGGAAACCTCAGCTTTGCTCTTAACATCTTCAATTGACTGGATGAGGCCCACCACATTATGGAGGGTCATGTGCTTTGCATAAAGTCTACTGATTACAATTGTTAATCATATCTAAAAACTTCCTTCATAGCACATCTAGACTGGAGTTTGACCAAACAACTAGGCACTGTAGCCTAGCTAATTTGACATAAACTTAACTATCACACTCATTAAGAAAATTTTAGAAAACAAAAATAAACTGAAAATGGATATGTAACAAGCCCTTGTAATCAAGCGTCCACCAATTGTCTCAGTTATCATTTTGATGTGTGACCCCAGAGCTTTCCTCTGCTTTTTATATGTCTTTTCTTCTTCCAAAGTTGAGAATATAGTGTTTCTTTTATACCATAACTCATTATTCTCTGTACAGTATAAACACCTTCTCACTTCATAAAGCGATTTTTTCTGTAGCTCATATTTAATGGCTGCAATATAATCAATTGAAAGAAATGTTGGACACTTACGTTTTCAGTTTTTGAAAGACATTATTTCTTTTCACACTTATTCTTTGAATATATTACTACACATGCATTCGCTAGTTAAAAATACGTACATTTTAAAACTTTTTGCATGCATTGATAACTTGTCTCCCAGAAATTTTATACCAGTTTACATTCATGATGACAATATTCCAGAGACCTCTTCCTTTCCCCATTTCAGTATTAGGTGTTAGAGTAGAAAATAGTCCTATGCAAAATGTAAAAAAACGACTTAATTGTTGTTGCATTTTCAATTTCCTTGCTTTGTAGTGATCAATGAGTTTAAGTTTATTGATATCTGTAGTTCTTTGTGAATTGTCTACTTTGTCCAATTTCCATTAACATGTTTGTATTTTTTTTGCTATAAAAATTGCATGCAACATATATAACCACTTTGATTATCATATATTTTGCAAATGTTTTCTCTAATTGATTTGCCTTTCCATGTTGCTTCTAACATCTAAACTAATAAAAGTGGAATAGTAAAATTAACCGTTTCTTCGGGATGCCCAACAGCCAATCAGAGCGGCTGTATGCAAATTAACCCAGCCAACATGGTGGCTGCTACTCACGGACCTGAATAAACGTTTAGGCAGCGTCCATTCAGCAGGAGCGAATGAGTAAACGTTTAGACAGCGTCCGTTGCAGCAGGAGCGAAAGGGAAACTGTTTTCGGCCCTTGGCGGGCAGGCTCCGAAACATGTTTCAATAATGTAACAATCATAGAATCCTCGGGAGCTGAAGGGAACAGCAGACCTAGCCTGAGTCTAAAAGTATAACATTGTTGTAGTATAGACTCTGCGAGGTGAGGCAGAGAGGAGGCTTTGTTACATGTCTAGGCCGGCTAAAAGGAACAGTGTATCAATTATAGAAGATAAACCCCAGAACCTGCGTCCAGCCAGCCTTGCTGGGATGTTGGCTCAATGGGAGCTGTGGGTAGCCTTAAAGCGCTTCACCCAGGCTGGTCAGGCACGCCAGCAGGTGGACATCCCCCGAGGGGTCCCAGACTGAGAGAGGGCACAGGCCGGGCTGAGGGACCTCCCGAGTTCACAGAGCGGCTGCAGGGCGGGCCAGCGCAGGACCCAGGACTCGTGAGTGGGAAAGAGGTGGCAGGGTTGGAGGGCACCGGGAAGCGGGTAAGAGGCGACAGGGTCGGCGGCCTGCTTGGTGGGCTTCCCAGGCCCTTTGCGGGGCATCGGGGAGCAGGTAAGAGCTGGCATGGGGTCGGCGGCCTGCTTGGTGGGCTTCCCAGGCCCTTTGCGGGACATCGGGGAGCGGGTAAGAGGTGGCAGGGGGTTGGTGGCCTGCTTGGCAGCTGTCCAGGCCCTTTGCGGGGCACCAGGGAGCAGGAAAGAGCCAGCAGGGGGTCAGTGGCCTGCTTGTGGGCTTCCCAGGCCCCTTGCAGGGCACCAGGAAGTAGGAAAGCAAGGTGGCAGGCCAGGGAGTGGGAAAGAGGTGGCAGGGGGTCGGCGGCCTGCTTGGTGGGCTTCCCAGGCCCTTTGTGGGGCATCAGGGAGTGGGAAAGCAAGGCTGCAGAGGCCGGGGTTCTGCTTGGCAGCTCCCCAGACCCCTTGGCGGCACCGGGAAGTGGGAAAGGAAGGCAGCAGGAGACGGGTGAGTGGGAAAGAGTTGGCGGCCTGCTTGGCAGCTTCCCAGGTCCCTTCCAAGGATCAGGGAGCAGGAAAAGGCTGGCCTGACCACAAGGCGGGGTTTTCCCTGCTTTCTGGTGGCTGGAGGAAGATGGGCAGTAGGCAAGCTTGGGAGGCAGGTAGCACCCAGCCCTAGCCACAGCTCAAAAAAGAGAACAACATGCTGGGGAGGGCAAGAGTCAGAGAGATCAATATAGAGGGGGTGCCTGCTCCAAGTCTCAACAGTGTGCCTGGGGGCAGGCCCCCAGCAGGTAGACACACACAGGAGGACTGCTCTGAGCCTCAGATGCGGCTGGGGGCAGGTCCCCAGTGGTGACACACACACACACACAGAAGATGCCTGGCAGACTGGGGCCATCATAGGACATCCACTGAGGGGTCCCAGACTGTGAGAGGGCACAGGCCGGGCTAAGGGACTCCCTCTACCCCGAGTGCACAAATTTTTGTGCACCGGGCCCCTAGTTTTTGATAAACTGAAGTTTTTATGTTTGAATAAACAAATCCAACAATATTTTATACTAGAGGCCCAATGCATGTAATTCATGAAAGAGGCTCAGCCCTCCATTGCTGTGGTGGCCACCTATACCTCAGCCCCAGCTGCTGTGGCTTTGTCCAGAAGGATGTCTGGAAAGACATCCAGTCTAATTAGCATATTATTCTGCTTTTATTATTATAAACTACAGGCCCGGTGCACAAAATTTATGCATTTGGCAGGGGGTGGGGGGTCCCTCAGCCTGGCCTGTGCCTTCTCACAGTCCAGGATCCCTGAGGGGATGTCCAACTGATGGCCCATGGGGAGCAGGCCTAAGCTGGCATTCAGACATCCTTAGTGCTGCTGTGGAGCCGGGAGAGGCTCCTGCCACTGCTGTTGTGCTCACCAGCTGTGAGCCTGGCTTCTGGCTGAGCAGTGCATGAAAATGCACTGACCACCAGGGGGCAGCTCCTGTGTTGAGCATCTGATCCCTGGTGGTCAGTGTGCATCATAGCAACTGGTTGTTCTGTTGTTTGGCTGAAACCGGCTTTCTGACATCCCCTGAGGGGCTCCTGATTGCGAAGGTGCAGGCTAGGCCGAGGGCCCACTGGTGCACAATTGAGGCCATGGAGGGGTGCGGGAGCTTAGCCAGCCAGGGAGGGACTGTGGACAGGCTCCAGGGCATGTCTGATCCATCTTGGTCAGTCCTGATTGGCCAGACCCCAGCAGCAAGCTAACTTACCGCTCCATACCCCCGCAGTGGTCAGTGCATGTCATAGCGAGTGGTTGAGTGGCCTTAGCATATCATTAACATATTACTCTTTGATTGGTTGAACAGCCAACCGGTCGATTGGATGCTTAGCATATTAGGCTTTTATTATATAGGATTATGCCATGCTTTTGGTTGCCCGCATTACAGGTTTTCCGACCTTGGGTTATATGTCTTCTGTTATATTTTTACAGTTTATTCATCTTTTTTCTTTCTTTCTTTTTTTTTTTTTTATAGCTTTGCAATTAAATTTAATGTGTGGCGTGAGGCAGGGATTATTTTTCAGTTTACAATTTTGTTTAGATGTTACTTTTCTATACCCTTCTAAACATGGGGAGATGGCATGCAAAAGCCTGAAAAGACTAGAAAGGGACTATTCATACATTTCATATCTGAAATGTATGAATAGACTCAGTATAGATCAGAGTGGTTCTATTATTTGGTTTTCTCTCAAAAAGCAGAGTTCAGTGTAACAGCAGTGTCTGAGGCTTTCATATGTGTGAATGTGTATGTGCAATGGCCTGCAAGGAAACATGCCTGTGGGATGACAATCCTGTTTCTGGGAACCATTTCCAGTGAGACTCTATGATCTTATTAGCCATTTCCAGTGAGACTCTATGATCTTATTAGCCATTTCCAGTGAGACTCTATGATCCTTTTTATAGACAGATATTTTTCTTCATGGACAAGGCTTGCATCTTTAGTCAATGATCACACTATCTCAAAGATTACTGGTCTACAGTGTTTTAACTGCAAAGGTCTTTCTGTGCCAGGGCAGAATATGTCCATGTACAAGAGGCTGCCAGTGACCAGGTCTTGTGCTCAGTGAATAATCTGAGGCAGAAAGGTTATGATACCGCTCTCGCATAGTGCTTTATGTGGTCTTAGTGCATTGGTTCTCAGCCTTCTGGCCCTTCAAATACAGTTCCTCATGTTGTGACCCCAACCACAAAATTATTTTCGTTGCTACCTCATAAGTGTAATGTAGCTACTGTTAGGAATTGTAATGTAAATATCTGATATGCAGGATGGTCTTAGGTGACCCCTGTGAAAGAGTTGTTCGACCCCCAAAGGGGTCACAAACCACACATTGAGAACTGCTGTGACTTAGTGTAATTGTCACTGTATTTTTTTGTGTTCCCATAGGAAATGTCTCCCATTTATTTATTTTAAATATATTTCTTTATTGATTTCAGAGAAGAGGCGGGGGAGAGAGAGATAGAAACATCAATGATGAGAGAGAATCCTTGATCAGCTGCCTCCTGCATGCCCCCTACTGGGGATCAAGCCCACAGCCTGGGCATGTACCCTTGGTTGGAATGAAACCTGGGACTCCCCCCCACCCCACTCCCAGTCCTCAGGCTAATGCTCTATCCACTGAGCCAAACTGGCTAGGGCAGTCTCCCATTTATTCTTTACAACATTCCAAGTTGTTGAGTAACCTGGCTACAAGACACAGTAGTGCCTGATATAAATCTTACTCTAGAGATTCTCCTTGTTTCCCATCTTAAAAGCTCTCATCACTCTCACCTTCAAATGTTCATCACTAGATGTGGAATAGGAGGAAATAGTGATATGAAATTTCAAGTGTCCATTTTAGGAATCATGATTTCCAGAAGCAAAGTTAGTGTTTTTCAGTATGTTTCATATATTCACCAACTAATTTTAGATTAGTAACCTTTTTGAGATTTTTTTCCAGAGTGATCATAGAAGTTATTTCTAATGTGGCATAATTCCTTATTTGTAGGTTTTTAAAAAGTTTATCTCAGAATCATCATACTCTTATTCTACTTGTTTTTTTCCTTTTTTGTTTTTATTGTTAACACTATTACAGTTTTCCCCTTTTCCTTCCCTTTTGCCCCCCTCTATCTACCCACACCCACCTTCCCCATGGCCATCACCACACTGTTGTCTGTGTCCATGGGTTATGCATGTATGTTTTTGGCTAATTCCTTCACATTCTTTTATCCGGAAATATTAGTAGGTTTTTACTGTGTATTTCACTGTTTTAGACTCGAAGTTTCTAGGAAATGGGGCTGAGGACTTTACATTTTGTCAGACTTCCCAAAAGATTTATATAGCCATTGAAAGTCTAAGCACTAGAGTACTGTTTCTGGGTTTAGAGTTAGCATACTTGGGGAAGTTTGTCATGAAATATTTGTTAATGTGCCTAGCACAATGACAACCAAAGAGTACACATTTCATAAATATGCATTACTTGTGTAATCTGGGTATTAAAATTATTAGTAAATTGATATGTATTTGGTAGGCTCACATTTATGGCTACAACCAAGGAAGTTTTCATGTAGATACATATATTTTACAGTGTATGTTTTGTGCTGCTAATCTCTATGAGCTTAACATTTAGAAGACAATGTTTATTGACTTTTTAGTGTGAACAGCTCATCATTCTGTTAAAGATTCAGCATTCTGAATATTCCAGGAACATCAGTATCCTCAGAGCTACCTGCATTAGCTAATGAAGTTCCCATATATTTGCACAGCTGTTTAATGGTTGTCTTAAATTAAATAAAAAAAAAAACCCAACACAGAAACAGTTCAGGTGTATGAGATTATTCAAATTATGTTAATATTTAGAGGTTTATACCAGAAAAAGAAGATGCCACCTTGTGGTAAAAAAAAAAAAAAAAAAAAAAAAAGATTCTTTAGCATGTGTGTAATATGCAGTCCATGAATCATTCAAATAATAAATGGTGGCCACACCTATTTGATCAAACAGAAAAAGCAGCTAAAATGCGCATGCTCATAACCAAGTATTTTAACTCAATAACTATGTCACAAATTGAAAGATCATGTTGGGAAAATTACATGAAAGTGTATTATTTTATGAAAGCTGGGATCTATCCAGCAGTATATAATAGCAACAGAAAAACTCAAATGGAGCATTTCAATGATATTTAATATGATAAATTTGGAACATATATTTTAAAATTAAGTTTTTCCTGGATTGGCTCAGTGGATAGAATGTCGGCCTGTGGACTGCAGGGTCCTGGGTTTGATTCTGGTCAAGGGCGTGTACCTTGGTTGTAGGCTTGATCCCCCGTAGGAGGTATGCAGAAGGCAGCTGATGGATGTTTCTCTCTCATCCATGTTTCAAACTCTCTATCCCTCTACCTTCCTCTCGTAAAAATCAATAAAATGTATTATTTTTTAATTAAGTTTTTTGCTGAATTTTTAAGAACAATTGCTATATTTTGTTCCATTAGGTAAAATGTAAACTTTTACTATGATTCAATTTTGATGAGCTTACACGTAATGTTTTAATTGAATAACATTGATGTGTATTGAAATGATGTTTTGTTGAAAAGACAAATATTTTTTAATGAATTATGAAATATGGCATTTACCTGGATGATGGCTCATTTTACCAAATTAGTTTAGACTTTCTGAGGATGAGTCAACCTTGGAAACCATGTAGTCTGACATTCCCTGTTTTATTAGATGTGTAAACTGAGGCACAGAGATGTTGTCTGACTTGTCCTGGATTCCCCACTTCCTCAGAAGTTGACTTTCTTTGTCTTTTGCTCTTTCTACCTCCTCATTTTGCATTTGAATTGGTCTCTTGTATTGGATGCTTTGTTTCTCATAAAAAAAGAAGAGGAAAGAATACATTTCTCCCCTCTGAACCTTTCATTAAATGTTTATTCTGTTGCATTTCTCCATAAGCATTTTTATATTGCTGCTTTCTCCTCTTATTAGAATACTTAATATAGTTCCAAATAGTGCATAATTGAAAACAGTTTATCATATCCATTTTTATTTATTAGTATAATAGTATTCTTGCGATCTGGTAGCAAGAAAGTACTGCACTATTTTATTGTAATTTATACCATTTTAAATGTTCATTTGGGTCTGTGAAATTGCACAATACTTTTTAGAAATACACTTTCAGAATATGTACTGGGAAAAACTCAAACATCAGAATTGCTTTAGGAAATTTTTCAGAAACAATATTGTAAGACATTCTAAATTCCAACAATTAAATCAGCTAATTATTGAACAATTTTAAATGTGAGCTCAAGTGAACATTCAATCAAGATATTTTCTCCATAGACATTTGTCTATGACAAATTGCAAAGAAAGATACTGGCAATTGTTGTTATTGAAGTTTTAGAGGAGCAAGGAGCACTATGTGGGTAGATTTACCAGCAAAAGCATCACAGAATGATATTTAAATGAACTTTTGAGAAATAAGAACTCAGATAATTAGGTGGAGGTGGTGGGGGGAGGTGGAATGGGCATTCTAGATGGCAATGGTATGTCCAAGGCTATTTCTCTGGGACAATGATTAAAAATTTGCTTAGAGATGGGAGCCTTACATAAGGGTAGGACTGTTGAGGACATTAAATGAACTAAGACTATTTAGCTCTTTTTTTGTATGTAAGAAAAATGGGAAACACTTTAAAAATATATTTTTATTGATTTAAGAGATGAAGGAAGAGGGAGAGAAAGAGAAACATCAATGATGCAAGAGAATCATCGATCAGCTGCCCCCTGCATGTCCTCTGCTAGGGATTAAGTCCTCAACCCAGGCGTGTGTGCCCTAGCCAGGAATCAAACCATGACCTCCTGGTTCATGGGTCAAAACTCAACCACTGAGCCATGCTGGCCAGGCTCTTGACTTTTAAAGTACAGGAAATATAACACTAAGTATATCCATCACTTTTTATGTTTTAATTTCTTCCATGGCTTTAATGCTTGGATAGTACTAATCTATCATGAAATAAGTCAAATATTTATATAGATTTTTCTCTAGATCATTATTATTTTTCTTTATTTATTAATTATTAATGATTTTATGTTTTATTTTTATTTTACTGTTAAATCTCTTTTCCATTATTATCATTACTTATCTAAGTTTTGGGTATTTGCATCTTTTTCTAGATTGCATTTCTAGAATGTATATTCTAATAATTTTTACAAAAACTAGCTCTTATAGTTATGTATTAATGTTAGCATATTTTTGGCTTTTTAAACATTTTTCCCTGTTTCCACTTTTATATTTTTTCTGATTTTCCTAATTTTTTGTTATTGATAGCATTTAGGATATGGATTTGCCTCTAATTTTCAGCTTTTTAAGTAATATGTAAGTTACATATGTGGTAATTTTTGAAAATATTATGTAAAATTTCATACATACACAATATAAAGAGAATAGTTACATCAACCCGCATGTACCTATTACCAAGCTTCACAATTATCAACACTTTATTATTCTTGTTTTACTTATGTGCCCCCAATTATTTTTTTCTGAACTATATTAAAGCAAATCTTAGACATTATGTTAAAGCAACAACATGTTTTAGACTATTTATGTGTGTAGGTATTTTTATGTGTATGTACATATGTGTGTGTGTGTATATATATACATACACACACACACACACTTATATACTTTCACAGATGTTTTCAAGTGAGTGGTGAATCTTTTAGGTTAGATAAAAATATTTTCTGTCACAGAACATGTAGTCAGATTGTTTGGTCTGTATTTTTTCTATTTCTGATAATTTATTTGCCTTTCTCCATGGGTTGGTACCTTATCAGTTTTTTTAATATAGCATATATTTTTAAAGGTAAATAAACTGTTTTTATAGTGGGCAATTCAATACACATCTTAATATCAGCTATACTAATCAAATTCTCCATGTTACCATTATTTTAATTCTAATAGTCCAATTCTCTACTTTATCAAATTCATGATCTTTCAAGACGTATTAAATCTTCCATGACAACTTTGTTTCTATTCATTTTTCACTTTATATTTGCCTGCCAGTTTGAATGTTGTATTATTTGCCACATGAAGGTTCTTAGCTGCTACATTTTCATTATCATCCTATATAATGAAAGACTAATGTGCAAATCAAGCAAATGGCGGAATGACCAATCGCTATGATGCACACTGACCACCAGGGGTCAGAACCTTAACACATGAGCTTCCCCCTGGTAGTTAGTGAGCTCCCACAGGGGAAGTGCCACTCAGCCAGAAGCCCTAATCTGGGCTCACGACTAGCAAGCACAGTGGCAGTGGCAGTAGCCTCTCTTACCTCTGCAGCAGCACTAAGGATGCCTGACTACCTGCTTAGGCCAGCTTGGGAGCGGGCCTAAGCCGGCAGTTGGACATCCTCTGAGGGATCCTGGACTGTGAGAGGACACAGGCCAGGCTGAGAGATCCCTGCCCCGAGTGCACGAATTTCGTGTACTGGGCCTCTAGTAACGCTTATAAATATAAACAGTTTTTAAAAATCCCATTATATGCTTTCTACCTTAAACCCTAAATTGTCTGAAGATAACATTGCACCTCTACTTTCATTTACTTTGTACTTGCTTGAGAATTCTCTACTCATACTGTTTTTAACATTTACATGCATTTCTAAATTGGAGATGTCATAGTAGCAGCATAAAAAATGTGTCTTTGACTCAACCTGGTAGTTTTCCAACTATTTCCAAATTTTTCAAAAGTGATATATTTGATCTTATCTTTTTTTTCTGGTATGTCCCTTTTTATATTTTCTTCGATTTTTTATTTCTATAATTTTTGTTACCTTTGTTTTGGTTGCTATTGTTTTAATGGACTACATTTTCATCTGCTCTAATGGTTAGGAAAATAGACATCTTGGTATTTATTTTACTCATTTTCCAAAAGATTCAACTTCTATTTCTCTAAATATCAAAGTCAAGAAAGAAACAGTATTTTTGTCTATTTACATGGAATGCTTTATTTACAAGGAATGCTTTTGTATTTCCTTCCCCACCCCCATCCCCTTCTGACTGTTCATATAAAAAGGGATGTTGGACTTAGATTGGCATTATTAAATATACTAGAGGATTGGTGTGTGGATTCATGCACTGGTAGGGTCCTTTAGGCTGACCTGTAAGGATTGGGCTGAAACTGGCAGGTCTGACATCCCCCAAGGGTCCCAGATTGTGAGAGGGTGCAGGGCAGGTTGAGGGACCCACCAGTGCATGAATCTGTGCACCAAGCCTCTAGTATGCATATGAAATCTTTGGTTAATCTCTTCCTGCCCTCTCCCCTTTCCTCTGAGATTCATCAGTCTGTTCCATGTATCCAAGCCTGTGGTTTCTGCTCCTGCATTGAGCATCTGCCTCCTGGTGGTCAGTGTGCATCATAGCTACCAGTCAGACTGTGGAACAGTCAGCTGGTTGGCCAGTCACTTAGGCTTTTATATATATAGAGAGATTTTTTTTTCATATCTATTCTTTTACAACAATTATTTTTTTATATTTGCATTCAGAGTTGAAAATATATTTGCAACAGCTATTTAGAACTAATACATATATTTAATTATTTTAGTGTTCATCACTAGGTTTTGTTTTATCTATCTATCTATCTATCTATCTATCTATCTATCTATCTATCTATTTATTTTTGTTAATCCTTACTTGAGGATATTTTTCCATTGATCTTTTAGAGAGTGGAAGAGAGAGGGAAAGACAGAGAGAAATGAGAGAGAAATGCATCAGTTGATTGCCTTCTGCATATGCCCTGACCAGGACCAGTGCCAGGGATGAGCCTACAACCAAAGTATGTGACCTTGACCGGAATCAAACCAGGGACCCTTTGATCCACAGGCTGATGCTCTATCCAATGAGCCAGACCGGTCAAGATCACATACTTTGATTGCAGTCTATGTTTTATACCTCAACTTTCCTATTTGTAAAGTTGCAAATTTTAATTCAGATCTTAATAGTTATTTCATCCCAACCTATTTTCTTTTTACCTAAAATTGTTCTGTCTTTTTACGATACATTGAGCATGTGGACCACTTTTCTAATTTTTTTCGTGGTTTCTATAAGAACAAGAAATATCTAAATTTTTTGACAGATTTTTTTTTTTTTTGCTTACTTTACCTTATTTAACCACAGGTCCCTTGTTTTATTTCCCTTGCAGTCACTCAAATGAGGACTTTTCCCCCAGGTTCATTGTTTTCCATTTTCACTCCTTGTACTTTTCTCCACATACTTTTGGATAGAGATGTATATTCATTTTTCTTTCTAATTTCCAATGATCAGTAGACATTCATGTAGTTTAGACTTATTCTACTGAGGTAGAAACTGCTACTGCTCCCACCACACATTAAAAATAATGGAATTAATTGAAAATACAACCTTTGGGATTCATTGAGAGCAGTACTCTTCATTCTTCCACACTTCATTTGTGGGTACAGTATCTCTGAGGATGCAATGTGCTATAATTATCCTCCCACCTCTCTTTTTTCCAACTATTATTTGCTGAGAATTTTTCTATCTGAATAGCATACAAATGTGAATGAACAGGAAGGAACCATAATATTCTGTCTGCCTCAAAATCAGTACCCGTGTTGAATAGAATGACTTCTCCGTTTCCTGTTTATTAGAGGCTCCAAATCTCTAAGGCGAGCTGTGCAACAGACAGTGGGAGCAGAAAAAGAAAACCTACTGTGTTTGAAGGAGGTAGACTTTCCTGTTCTATGAGGTGATGCTTGGATAGGCTACTGACTGTTTTTTCCTTCTTGATGCATCAGCTTTGTAATCATTCTAAATTTTTTCCAGATTTCTGGCACTGGGTTTCCTGTCAGTCTTAGTTTTCTGTGCTACAATTTTCCATTTTCATATGTATGTTATTGACTATTGGGGGAGCCAGTTCAAGGGAATGGTGGCCAGATGCCATTTTATACCAGAAGTCTCCTTTTATTTACATTTAATGGTTATCAATAAGGAGTGCATTTGTGGGGAGTACGTTCACTGACTCACCAACAAACCCCGGGATAAGTTTCTCAGGATTCCATTAAATTCAACACCTACTATGTGCATTTAAAAAATATGCTCAATACTTAATAGAATGAAAACTGACTTTTGCTCCAGAGTATTATGATTAGGACTATAACAGAGTTAAGTTGGAAAGTCTATGGTACACCAGAATCAAAACCACTTTTTCCTCTTGGGAAATAGGCAAGACTATAGAGAGAAAATGGCTACAGAAAAATGAATCTTGGAGGTATCACTAGATAAGCAGAGGCTGGGTAAAGATGCCAGGGCATCCTAGGCAGAGGGAAAAGCACCATGACCTAAGGAAGTATAGTGTGAGATGAAAGAAGTAATGATGAAGGCTAATGGTAAACTGCGAGGTTTATGAGGCCCCCTGTGTGTGGATGGTGGATTGGAATGGGGAAAGACGGACAGCTGGGGCTTCAATATTAGAGGCATTATATCCAGCTAGGCAAGTAAAGATGGGAAAAGGAAGTCAAATAACAGTAGCAGGGATGAAAGAAGAGGAAGAAGGAGTGCAGAGTTTGAAGACTGGTTTTTCTGATCAGCCAATTATGTACAGGTACATGTGTGATTACAATGGTCAAAGTAATTGATATGTAAAAATAAGCTATTTCTGTTTTTAGCATTTGCCAATTAACTTTTTGAAACTTTAGATGATCTGTCATGCGTTTGAGTTGTGATAAACTAAATCTACTTATTTGAACATAGTCTTTTTACTGTACTAATATCTTTCTTATTGTGACATTTCTCACGATGAAAACTAAAGCATAAACTGGATTGGGCATAAATCTTGAAGAAACCCTGATAAGCCTCATTCTATTTTTGATTTCCAAGCAGATACTCTTTCACTAGAATTATTTATTTGATGCTCAAGAAAAGTCATGTAACTATCTGAACACTTAAGATAATTTATAAGTTAAAAATGGAAGCCATTTGTACCTTTTTATACTTGTAGTGAGTGAGTCCTGGTTCCAGTGTTTCTTTTATCTATTTCATGTAGGTATCATTAAATCGTAAGAAAGACAAAACAGAATTATTTCCCTAAAGTTTTGGGAAGCTAATATTCTTTTTAGAGAACCAAATTGTGTTATCCAAGCAAAAATATTATTTATTCCCAAAGGAACTTTTATCTATTACCCACAATTCAGTTAAATAGATTTGCTTCTCATATTTGAGTTTCTACCCCAATATAATTTCTTTCATTCAAGTGAAAAACAATTCTTAAATTGTAATACTGAGAAGTTTTCTACTAATTAGAAAGTAAATAGTAAAACAATTCTTATTATACTCTAGAATTGCTTGAATGACTTAAAGTACCTATTTTATAAACTCATGATACATTTACAGGTTTCTGAAATGAAGAAAGAAATCTCCATTAGCTTTAGTCAAATAATTTTAAAGAGGTACTAGAAATGAAATATATATATATATCCACACATACATAGCTACGTTTAATAATGTGGTGATGTGCATTACAATAAATGACATTCTTCTTACATTCTCACTAGAGGGGTAAAGATTTTTAGAACATACTTAAGATTGAACTGATATTTGCTCCAGAAATTAATGCTAAAATGTTTAGTGATACACTTGTATTAATTTTAAAAACACCAATCATCAGCCATTATACCGCATTTGTTTACAAATATTTAAAAATTCTAATAAAGAGCCTCACACAATTGTAATCAGCTACCATCAATATGCAGAGGCTGGTTTTCGTTTTCCACTCTGCAGTGAGAGGCAGCCCTTAAAGCTCTGAAGACCAAGCTGTACTTGAAAATGGCTGAGATTCACTTGTGCTTAGATCTCTTCTCTTCCTCCTCAACTTTCAAGACGTGCTTGCATTTGATAAGGATGCTTTGGAATCTGAATGTTAACATGTAGCCCTGTACGTTTAGGCATGCAAATATACGCACTGTATATTATTTTGCTTTTACAGTAATTATTTTCACTGACGAAATTCTAAATTCAATGTTAAATATTGAATATTTTGGTTAAGTGACAGCTTGTGCTAGCTTTAGGATATTTCTGCTTGATAATTATTCATGAGAAGAACAGCTGAAAACAAACTAGTTATACACCTTGGCAAACGACTGTGATTGTAATTCTGTGAAATTTCCCCATGGCCATGTGACTTTATTCTAAGTGCGCTAACAGTGCAGATGTCCGGAATAGTGTCGTTGTCACAAATGTTATTCCTATATTCAAAGTTCTGAATTACTCTCTGCTGCTTCAGAGAAAACATGAGGATGGAGATGAGGCATGCAGTATGTATGATAGAGCATATGCAGCTCTCTCCAGTGCCTGCACTTCCTTGGCTTGTTGTGAGCATGGCTTACATACCACTTTCCTGTAAAATACAGAAGTGGTGGCATTTTTGTGAAATCTAGATAGGATGAAAACATTTCCTGTTAAATGTTAAGAAAAAGGAAAAATAGCCCCAATTTATCATCCTTTAAAAAAAAATTCATCCGAAAATCAAATGTTATTTCCCCACTCTTCTCCCTTTCTGTTCTTTCCCCATATGGTTCCTAAAATGTTCATCCATTTAAGTGGATTTTAAAGCTCATTCCTTATAGTTCCTAGAGCATTCATTGCTTTTGAGAAAAAAAGAAAAACATTTTAGCATGTGCTATTTTTGTTATTCTAATTAGCAAAAACAGCTGGTCCTGTGTAGCTCAGACTGGAGTCTTTTTCAACACATTGTTCAGATTTTTTCCCCCTCTTCTGTCAAGCTACAGGCTACCACCTCTCCTCTTCCCACACAAACCAACCCCCAAAACACCTGCACACGCAACCTTAAATATCACCTACATCTGCCATGGAAGGAAAAGGGAAACAGCGCCCCGTTACCGGTGGCTGGGCAGGGCACACGCACATTATACAGAAAGTGAACAAAAGTCATCCTCAAGGTACTTCCTGCCTCATCGATTTTACATTTACCAAGAACTTTACTCGCTTGTCTCAAAAATGTAGTTATGTGATAGGTTTTTTTTCTTTGTTGTTATTTTTTTCTCATCTTCTTCAGGCAAGTGGGAGGAGCCTCTTATAGAATTAGAGATTGAAAAATTAGATAATCAAACCTTACTCACAATTTGGTATCTATTAAAGGCATGTGACTGCCAATGATCATTGAAGCTGATCAAAGTCACACTCTGTTGCCATGGTAACGAATCCCCATTTTGTTTAGATGGAGGGGTAGGCACCACAGGAGAATAATGCAGAGAGGAATTAAATTTGTGTTGTTAAGAAATTAACATGCAGGATGCTTAGGAGTTGAGTGGATGCTTATCTATGTAATTTTTTTTTTAAACAAGGGAGGTGGTGAGGCAAAACATGATCTATGAAGAGGGCCATTAGGGAAGAGTCCAGTAAAATACTGAAATGTTTGCTAGTGCATTTCTAAGGTAGAGTCCAGACATGAAGGAATCATTTTTATTTGGTATTGTCACTGACGCATTTTATGAGCTTAAGTCTCTAAGCTCTTTGGCCATTCTTCCCTTTTCCAAATTGAAAAGGAATACGTGGGGGTGCATCTTTCAGGTTTTCTATTTGTTCTTCCTGTGAGCTGGGAACAGTTCTTAATCCAGTACCACTAATCTGCTAGATAAAATATAGGATGATTAGTATATTTTAATTTTCAGTGATTTGAGACCTCCCTCACTAAAATTTGGGGCTGAATACAACTCTTTGCATTTTTCCTTTGGAAAATATCATCTTGTCACAAAGGTACTAAGTCAAAGACTTTATTTATTTGTTGGCACCTCATGCTGTTTAAAAAAAAATTTTGTATAGCAAATTATAGCCTCTTCTTCAAAGGAAACACAATAGAGATGGGTTATTTTACCTTTGTATCTCTTTCAGATGCTAGTATTTATTGCCACTTCACCCATTCTTTCTCCATGCATGATTCTCCTGCCATTCTATCTCTCTCATCCTTCACCCAGCATTGAGGTCAAATGCTTGCGCAAGAATCTCCATTCACATGGAACTATCATGTCCCTCTTCTCTGGCAGCTGCTGGGGAATCAAGCACTCATATTTTCTGAAATAAACAAGACTTTCATATATCCAAATATCAGCTTCTTTTAGTTGCACTTGTTATTTTGGCCTCACTTCTCTCATTATTATTCAAAATATGAATTCCACAAATATTTGAAGTGACTGCCTCTTTCAAGGTTGTGCTGACATGTGAGATGTGATCCCAGGCTGGGAGTTTATAATCTTATTAGGAGAAAGGGAGAGAAACCAACACTCACTGACAGTCTTCTCTGTGTCAGTATCCCTGCTCAGCATTTGATGTGTTTATACCTTGTGGGATCTTTATGCACATTGAAAATGAGTAATAAATACCCTTAATATTCAAGTGAGGAAACTGAGTCAAGGAGAGATCAGACAACTGGCTTAGGTAATGCAAAGACAGACTACTCCTAAGGTTCACAGAACTGACTCCAAAATCCACGTCCCTCCTACCCCTTGCCGCATTGGGTGATAAAACAGATAGATGCACATACACACACAAATACCATACAAGATGCATTGAAATGAAGTTACGTGAGTGTTAATAATAATTCCTGCTTCCGAAGGGAACAGGCCCCTTCTCACCAGGCAAGGATAATTCTGAGGGGGAGGCAGCACTTGAGTAGCACCCTGAGAAGTGCAGATATATTAGGTCAACATGGAGTCTAAGGAGAGGCTGGGTGACTGGTCCACCAAAAATGTTTACTGGCGCTTACGGTACTGAGGATGCATGTGCAGAACATACCAATGAAATCTCTGTGTTTTTGTTTTATTTTGTATTCCTCTTGGCTTCCACATAAATAATGTTCACTTATGATTTCCAGCCAAGAGTTTGCTGCTTCTTTATTTTTAATACCTGAATTGATCATCACAAATAGCTATTTTATGTTGGGATATGGTGGGTGATTTATACCTATTTTATTGAGCTATAAGGCCCTTGGAACACACAACTTTTGTTAGTCAGATTAGATTAGATCAGTGAGGAACTAGTACAGCCAACCTTCTACAATTCTCTATTGTATATGCTGATGAAGAACACTGATAAATGAATCCAGACAGAGCCCACTAACCACTGCTTTACTGTTTATTTCAGCCCTTCCTCCTATCGAGTTCTGATAACTTGCTAACATTAAAACGACCATCTTTTTCTGATTGTTGGAGGGGTTATTAACAAACAAAGAAAGAGTCTGGAAATAGAAACTATGCTAAATTATTTATTATAGAGGACGGAGTGAGGAATCAAGGGATAATAGGTTTCTATTCCACCCAGTTGGTTGTGCAACTCTTGTAAGGCAATCTCTTCCTCATTTCCATACTGAGAACAG
This sequence comes from Murina feae, assembly GCA_004026665.1. Classification (NCBI taxonomy): domain Eukaryota; kingdom Metazoa; phylum Chordata; class Mammalia; order Chiroptera; family Vespertilionidae; genus Murina; species Murina feae. The sequence continues at coordinate 50,649 of PVJC01004293.1, forward strand.
TACCAGAGCTATAGTCACTTGAAGTATTGAGTATTTGCTATATCATTTTCAACTGAGTTGATATTAATTTACTATAGTAGCTTTAATGAAAAGGTCATTTTCACAAGGAAACTGTCCTGCCACCCAAAGACAATGGATCTGTGTTCCTCCACTTAGAAAAAAACAAATGGCCACATACTTTGTATCACCTTTTCCACTCAGCAGGAAATCAAGGTCTAACAGGAGAGTTTTATGTGTATCAAGGACCTGTCTCCATGGTGGGAAACTTCAAGCAGGGGAGTACAAACGACCCTGCATCCCATAGGAAGATACTTTTAGCCCAAGACTTTATGGAAACTGGATTCCGAAAATCTTTGTCATAATGTGTAGCCTTGGACAAAAAGTACTACATAAACTTACTATTTGCTGATCAAATGTGTTCACACCCTTTAACTCATTTATTTGGTTAAGAGGGAAAGAAAATCTGGTCAAGGCCTTCCAGGAAGTGAGTTAAGCAGCTGGCAAACAAGGCTTGTGTTGTTATTATCACTGACAGGTTATCTGACTAGTAAGGAAAGATTTTCACATCACATTCCAAGCCACCACCTGAACGTTTTCAGGCGTTTCAACCTTGTTTAAAGAAGCAGGAAGAATGTTTTTTTACTGCTTCAGTGTGCTTTTTGCACACACTGGGGAATTCTGAAAATGTTTCTGTCAAAATCTACAAGAGGCTATTGCAGGGTGAGCTGTTTAGAGACCACAGCTCTGTGGTTGCTGGTTAGCTCCATTGCACACAGTCCAATACCCTACCTATGGCCTTGAAAGAACTCTGTGGACATTTGAGGTTTTAAAATGGACCTTAGGTTGGATGGCAAGGTGAGGGGGATTCAGGAGCAGGGAGCCTCCCTGTGTGTTATTTGGGCCCCAGGAGTGCGGAGCGCATTAATGGTCGTCATGAACTTAGCACACAGCTTTAGCACCACACTGTCCCCTTCCACAGCGGGGAGTCTCATTAACAAGGGCATCAGGCCCTCCTCTCTTCATACCAGGAGACCTGCCACAAAGTTCAGCTTAATCAGCTTTCATTTACATAGTGCACATCAAAAGAGTATTGGGACTTCAGTAATTGCTCAATTGTTAAGGAATTGTTAAATAGATTTTGTGCAGGAACAAAGTTTCTTGAAGTGCATTTGCATCATCAGAAACGAAGCTTACTCCCTGGCAATTCTTTCTACCCCTAAGTTTCTGAGTGCCTTTCTCACCCAGTGCTATTTTTATCCAGCATAGAGGAACAAATACATAAAAGAATCTCAATTTGTTAAAGCCTGATATTATGGCTTAATGATGGGACATGACAATGAACTGACTTTTGAATTTCAGTGAGTGGTAAATGACCAATGGGAAGCTGCTGCTTTTAGAAATGGGCTCCTTCTGTTCCTCTGTTCTAAATTTCATACTAGAAGGAAAGTTATTTTCCAGGTACACTCCTTTGCCTGGAGGTTGCTTTTAATTTACTTGAAATTATGGTTTCTTTTTCCTCTTTCCATTAAAGCTTTCTTTCTATTCAAGTCAAGAGCATTGAAAAACTGTAGCAAGTATTTAGCTCTTTGTGATTTACAGGTTTTATGTATGTATTCAACCTGTAGTAAGCTAGCAAGTATTCACCTTCCCAGGCAAGAAGAAATATTGTCGAAGAATAAATGAAAACGTCAGTGAGGCCTAATGAATTTCATGAAGGCTTGGGAAAACAAGAGATTACAGATGACTTTTCTCTTCTTTTTGAATTTAAGAAACCAGATAGCCCAATCTGTGTGGCTCAGTGGCTGAGCATGGATCTATGAACCAGGGGATCACGGTTCAATTCCCAGTAGGGTTATATGTCCAGGGTGTGGGTTTGAGCTCCAGCAGGGGGCATGCAGGAGGCAGCCAATTGATGATTCCCTCTCATCATTGATGTTTCTATTTCTCTCTCCCTCACCCTTCCTCTCTGAAATGAATAAAAATTTATTTTTTTAAAAAGAAGCCTGATAAAAATTAGATATATCAGGGCCTAGATAGGAGATTTTGGTTTAACTACTCAAGACAACAAGGCAGATTGATAAAGGTAGACAGTTGTCCAAACAAAACAAAACAAAACAAAACAAAAACACACACACACACACAAAAACAAGCAAACAAAAAACCTCTCATTTAACCTTATTCTGCAAACTGTATAGAGATTGCAACTCCTCCACTGGATTTCATGTGAGAATGGAAAGCAGAAAGGGTTAACTTCTCCCAGACTTTTTGTAAAGCAACAGTGGCCTCCACTTGCCTTCCTCCTTGCAAATATGTAGTCCCATAGGCCTTGAGAAGGGGAAATAGTTTACATTGACCCATTTTATTTGATTTGTTTTATTCAAAAAAGTAGAACTTTCACATTCTTGTTTACATCGTGTAACTGTCATTCATCCTCCTGTTGAGAGGTAGTGTCATTAGACAATGTCTGTGTCTGATGTTAGAACACCCAAACGCTGGTAACTGGAATCATTGGAAGTGTGCTCACTCACATTTCTGGGGGTTGATGCTGACTGTAGGCTGAAACTTATCTGGATCTATTGACCAGAACATCTACATGTGACCTCTCCATGTAGTCTGTGCTTCCTCATAGCATGCTGAGAGAGACCTAGGCAGAAGCTGTGTCCTTCTGAGTTGGGTAGTCATATAACACCTTGGTTAGAGGAGTCATAAGCCTAACAACAAATGTGTATAGACTCTACCACTTCATGGGGAATGAGAAGATTCTGAAAGAGCATGTAGGACTTCAAATACTGCTGTGGTCACTTTTAGAAAATGCCACAATTACCTTCCCCACAACATTGAAGGGTTGTAAAGTAGATACAGCCTAGTAAATATCCAAATCAAAAAAAAAAATAACTCCTTTTAAGCAGGTGCCTTGCTTCTATTGACTGGGGTGGGGGTAGGGGAAGGAGGTGCTAATTCTTTTGGAGGGAAAGGAAAAGTATTGTAAGCAGAGAGTCATTTATAACAATTTAATTTGATGGCATGTGAATTCTAAAATAAAAAAATTGGGGGGAAAATTTCCCAAATTAAATGTAAATATCAAGACCACATTACAATATCAAATTTAAATGTTTTTGGATAGATTGTTCATTTGGATTATCGAGGACCTCATCACTTCCCGTTGGACTGGATATTCTAGGTTATTTCTCTTCCTCTAGTTCCCTTGGGTTTAAAACGTATTTTTAAGGGGAAGGAAATTGGTGAGTTCATTACACCTATACTCAGGCTTCTAATCATCTGCTAACTCTTGAGAATGTTTAGTGGTATTAGGAACAATCGTTGAGTCATTTGTTCCTTTATTAATTCTTTAATTCAACACATGATTGTTGGATACCTTGTATACTCAAGGCACGTAACCATTATTTGCTCCGTCAAACACACAGATTTCTGATAAGCAGTGTACACTTTCAAAAGTAATAATAGCTCTCACTTTTGAGCACTTAGTATATGCCTGACATCATGCTAATAGAACATACAATGTTATTCATCTTTATAGCATGGGTTAAGGCAGGCATAATTAACACCTATTTTATAGTTGAGCAAAGAATTTAGGAAATCTGATCCTTGCTTAAGTTTGTTCAGCTAGTTAGTAAAACATTATACTTTGCTTTGTTGGATTGAAAAGTTTCCCACCCTCCACTAACAGGCTAAACTGCTTCTTCCAAGAGCTCTTATTTTAGTGGGGTAGAGGAAAGGAAGTAAGATACATTTATAAATAGTTGTAGTATAAAGTGAAATTTTATAAGTATTGAAAAGGCTATAGGAGTTGGGACAGCCTGCTTCTTTATGGCATAACTAGAGGCCCAGTGCACAAATTTGTGCATGGGTGGGGTCTGGCCAGCCTGCCCCAATGGGAGCCAATCAAGCCAGGCAGGCAAGAGAGAAAGGATGCAGAAGGTTGGCCTGCCAACCCTGCCCCAAATTGGGCTGGTTGGCCAGGTCTCAGTGGGCATCATAGTGACTGGTCGTTCTGGTCATTCTAGCATTCCGGTCACTGGCTATATATATAGAGAGAGAATAAGGCAGTGGTTCTCAACCTTCTGGCCCTTTAAATACAGTTCCTCATGTTGTGACCCCAAGCCATAAAATTATTTTCTTTGCTATTTCATAACTGTAATGTTGCTACTGTTATGAATCATAATGTAAATATCTGATATGTAGGATGGTTTTAGGAGACCCCTGTGAAAGGGTCGTTTGACCCCCTAAGGGGTCACGACCCACAGGTTGAGAACTGCTGGACTAGGGGAAAGCATCACAGAAGTGACATTATTTGAATCAGGACATGAAGGACTAGTAGGGTTTTAATATGTGAAGATAGGGATAAAGAAGAAAATCTAGATGTTGGGAAACGTAATTGGAGTAGGAAGAACGTGGAGAAATCTGAGGAATGAAAATCATACAATGTAGAGCACTCCATGGTTGAGGATTAATGCATTAGAATGCTGGGGATGTCAACTGAGTCCTTATCTTGAAAGACCATATTTAGCCCTAACCAGTTTGGATCGGTGGATAGAGTGTCGGCCTGCGGACTGAAGGGTCCCGGGTTCGATTCCAGTCAAGGGCATGTACCTTAGTTGCCAGCACATCCCCAGTGCGGGGTGTGCAGGAGGCAGCTAGTCAATGTTTCTCTCTCATCCATGTTTCTAACTCTCTATCCCTCTGTCCCTTCCTCTCTGTAAAAAATCAATTATATATATATATATATTTTTTTTTTAAAAAAAAGACCATATTTAGCAGCCAGCTGCAGTTCCAATAGGAGTCCAGTAAGTAATGGTGAGCAATTGATGATGTTTGAGCAAGGGAGTGGCATGAAGTAGTGGGTCATCAGCAAGAAGAACACTGCTGGGCTTCCTGGGTGGATTGAAAGGGTTGAGAGACAGTGATGTTAGGAGGCTTGCAATAATCCAGAAGATTGCTGATAGACGTTAGAGAGAGAGAGCAGTGTTTGGGAATTTCTGTGAAAACTAACTGCAAGCCTGAAGCAAAGAGAAGAGCCATTTCTTATTGGATCTACAGTTCTCACAAACTGACCAGTTGCTCAATTAAAGTACATTTGCCTCTTCCCTCAAATTATCTGTTCTTAATTTAGTAAATCACAGTCGAGGGGAGCCCTACTGAGCGCCTGCCTCTGATTTGGAAATGCGTTGTCATGGCTCCTGTTGAGACTTTCTGCATTTGGAAGTTCCTTTTCTGTTCTATTTATTTCAATTAAATGCTTTGCTATTAGACTTCTTACCAGCCATATGCCCTGAATACAAAGTCAGAAAAATAGTATGAGCAGCATTGAAGGTCCTGAATTGCTGGTCAGTGTTGTAAGGAAGGAGGCATAAAGTGATAACTGCACATTGCAAGCAATTTTGTAGAAGAGGTTTATCCTTCTTTTGCCCCTGAAATAGTTCAGATTTTTAAAAAAATGATGTGCCTGCTTCGTTCTGTTAACATTTCCCTGTCCCTTTGCCCCTCAAGATAGATCTGTGCACATGGAGAGGTTAATATTAATATTGCCTTTTTACAGCTAAATTATCTGGCTCTAGAACCATTCAAAGATTCTATTAAAGACCCCTATGGAGGATTGCTTCTTCAAATAGGCATTTTAATTCACCCGGGTACAATAAGGTGTTACCTTCCTTTCATTAATAAAATGGGAACTCATAAAGAAAACCAGATTATCTTGAATTTATGATCAAGTAATTTTGTTTCTCTTAGCCTGGATAATAATTGTGAAACATCATTTTCACCCTTCTTTCCTTTTCCCTTCATACACTTTGACATTCTTAATTTCTCATATTTATTTATCTTTTTTATTTTAATTTGACAGAGAAAGCTATCTCAGACCCCAGGAGGCAAACATTGTGACTCAAGAATTGGTCCTTTCTATCTTCAATTTAATGAAATAATAAGCCAGTAATTGATTTATATTTATATTTACATTTGCCTTACAAATTCTGGGTTTTTTGTCACCTTTATTGTAATTTCTTAAGTAGTCACTCAATTACTTCCAATAAACTCTATTTTCCCTCCACCTACCCAGTGAAGCAAGTCTTTTATCATAGTCCTGAGGCTTTGCTCTTCCCTCTGGTTTCTCATGTCGTTTTCCTCACCTCAAATTTTAGTTTTCATTTTAAATTGTTAATGAATTTTTTACCTCAAATTCTTTGTATTATGATCAGCAGATAACTTGCTTCCAGCAATCGACCTCAGGTATTCCGAGGAAGACGGGCTTTAGATGCTTAACAATTCAGAGCACAATTTGGAATTGGGAGGGAAATGTGCTAGACTTCTGAGCATTCCATATGGCTTTCATCAGATTTTTTAAATCAGATTATCCTAGGCCTTTCTTTATTTAGACACTTGTTGCTTTATTCTTACTTATTAAGGGGCGTATATTGTCTGATGATAACCAAAAAAAATTAGAAATAGCTTATTTGAAGAAGGATTGAGGTAAGAAGGATCTGTTTGATGCAGACAAGTGACATTAGAAATAAGAGCTGATAGGCTGATATTTTGGGAAAATATAAAATTGAAAAATTTGTAACTGCGCTAATATTGATGAATATTGCCTGGCTAGTGTTGCTCAGTGGTTGAGCTTGACCCACGCACCAAGAGGTCACTGGTTTGATTCCAGGTCAGGGCACATGCCCGGATTGCAGGCTCCATCCTCAGAAGGGGGCATGCAAGAGGCAGCCAATCGATGTTGATGGTTCTTTCTGATAGATATTTCTATTTCTCCCTCTCCCTTCCTCTCTCTTTAAAATCGATAAAACATGTTTTTAAAAAATATCGATAAATATAATCTCTGGAGCACCTACTATGTGCTTTTCCGTACATTGTCTAAATTAATTCCATAATTTAGGTACCAATGTTCCCATTTTACAGATGAACACGTTCAAGCTGAGATTGTGAGCCATAATCAGACCACCACAGCGAGGAAGTGGCGAAACCAGAATTTTCCTCTGGTCTATCAGACTCTCAAAGCCACGTCATTTTGTTTTACCATCATACCTCTGTGTGCTGCAATGGATATCCAGGAGCTTGAGTTTTCCAAAAAAAAATTAAATTATGTTCTGTGGCTTCTATTGAAGGAAGCAAAAAAAAAAAGTGTTTTGAGAGAATTCCACTGAAATTTTTATTTTTATTTTTTGGTATTAGGAAATGAGTATTTAAGCTACTTGAACAACTAGTTATTTGGAACACCTAATTCCATAATGAGGTCAGATAAAGTTGTTTTGTTTTGTTGTTGTTTGGCTGAAGAAAGCTTTATTGTTTCCATTTGGTCCAATGGATGGAAGAGGGTTCCAAGGTGCTTAAAAGAATGGCTAGTGGTTTGGGGAAGAGGCTCAGGCAAAAGCCAGACACCAGGGGAATACAGAAGGGGCCCCCAAAGGTCTCTGGGCTCCTGGTAGTGCTAGAGAGTGAACTTTTCAAAGATACAGACTTGCCCAGCCAGGGGGCCAACCTGCAGAGGTGAGTCAGGTGTCACTGGAATTTCACTTCCTCACCGAGGAGGTGGTTTTCCAGGAAGTCACAGGGATGAGGGTCTGTGTGGGCTAACAGCCCAGGGCATGCAGCTCCAAAAGGGCCTGGTTCAGGTTCTGGTTTCTCTTGTCGAAGGCTGGAAGAAGGGGTGTCCCTGGGTCTGTTTTGTCTAAACACTTTAGAAGCAAGAGCCAGATCCAGGACCACTGAGGGTACTGCCGAGATAAAGTATTTTGACATAACCTTGACATCACAGTTTCAGGAAACTTCACTCCTGGATTCCATTACACACACACATACACACACACACACACACACACACACACACAAAACTTCCCCATGAGATATATGTATCCATTCATTCATTCATTCATTCACTCACTCACTTCACGAACCAAACATTGAGTGACTGTTTTGTACACAGAAACACTATCATGGCTCTCAGAATTCTATCAGATCAAGAAAACAACAAAAAATAAATACAAAAAGCTTTCAAGGCTTAATTTCAGTATAATTTGGGTAAATGCTTCCATACCACTCCTGTTCCTTCACCTCCTCCCACACAGTGCCTTCAGAGCTATTTTTTCTAAAGTCCTCGTCTGATGGTGTCACTTTCTGGGTTCAACCCTCTAATAACTGCCATTGCCTATTCAGAACCTGCTTGTGCCTCCCTTTCCTGTTCCCTCTGGCAGTGCCCTGACCTTCCCCCCAGAGCTCAGCCATCCTGCACTGTTCACTCTCCACCCCAGACGCCAACTGCTTTCACACTCCCGGCCTGAACTCTGGCTGCTTCCTCCCGGGGCATGTTTTGCCCTTTCTCATCACTTGTGAGTCTCATTCAGCCTTCAGGATCCAACTCACATGGTGTCCCTCCTCAGCTGCTTTCCTGACAGCCGACTCCTTCCTAACAGAAAATAAAAACAGAGTTAATCTTCCCAGAAGCATTGCACGTTGCAGCATCTCATACAGTAACAATGTGATATCAATTAGTTTGATCTGTCTCTGACTATAAATCCTTCCAGAACATGATTGCGTTGTTATCCATCTTCATACTTCAGTTTCAGGACATGGGCACCTACTTGGCCACCTATAAAGGTTAGATGAAGAGAATAGAATAGAGGCAGGTGAGTAGGTAAGTGCTGTGGTAAGAGGGACCAATTTTTCAGAAGTGATTGATGAAGTCTTCCCAGAGCAGTTGTATGTCAGTGGGGCTTGAAGAATTCATGGGAATTTGGCAGACAGCTATGAGCAGGGCTTAGGATGGATGGAGAGAGGGCATCACAGCACAGACAACTGTGTGCCCAAAGGCTTGAGAGAGCATAGCCTGATTGGGAATTGCAAATACTAGCATCTTTAGAGCTCAGCATGCTCAGGATTGGAGCAGAGCAGGCTCAGCACATGGGATGGCTGCCTATTGTGATGGGCCTGTAAGTGTGGGGTTCCATTTTCCCATGCACTCTTCTGGGAACCACTGGAGATATGTTAGTCATTTGGGATGTGGTTGCATGGGTGATGCATGAACTCAAAGGGCTAATTGGGATACCCTGGCACAGCGGGAGGGAGAGACAAAGGCCTGGCTAAGGTGCGGTGCAAAGATGCTGACATGTCGCTAGGACTCTTGGGGCAGTGTCGGAAGGATCTGTATCAGAAGTGTGCTCCTAAAGGCCTTATGACAATGCTTTCTGAAGCTGACTGTCTGCTTGGATCTCCTACAGTCTGACTTATCCTCTGTACACCCTTCCTTGTTCTCTCAGCTCCAGATACCCTGGCCTCCTTGCTGTTCTTTGAACCTCTAAGAAAACACCCACTCAGGGACTATGTGCTTTCTGCTCCTGCTGTCTGAAGGTGCTCCCTCCCTGTGAATCTGCCTCCAAATCTTTCCCCATTGACCCTGTCTCAGATAACACCCTGGCAGCCACTCTCCCTCTTAGACTCTATTATATTTTCATTCTTGATGCTGACTGCCACCCTGAAGTACTACCTATGCATGTTTTCACTGCCCTATTTCCCTTACTCAGAAGCCAAGTTCTATGAGATGAAGCACTTTTGCTCCTTGTTGTATCTTAGCATGTAGTAGATGCTCCTCAAATATATATTTAATCATATAAGTGACTGTGTGTCACAACCACCCCCCCGGTTCTTTCTCTGAAGTGTTCCCCTGTCATAAGGACTAATGGGCAGCCTCTAGGCCAGCGGTTCTCAACCTGTAGGTCGCCTAAGACCATCCCGCATATCAGATATTTACATTACAATTCATAACAGTAGCAACATTACAGTTATGAAGTAGCAACGAAAATAATTTGATGATTAGGTCACAACATGAGGAACTGTATTTAAAGGGCCAGAAGGTTGAGAACTGCTGCTCTAGGCCAATGTTTCCCAAAGTTTATCACCTCAGGATATGGAAAATATAGTAACATTTGCATGGTATCAAGGCATATTGGAAGGGATTTGGAGAAGTTTATATGATGCTTGGTGAAAAAAGAAAAAGTAACTGCATTTTCTCTCTCTCTCTCTCTCTCTCTCTCTCTCTCTCTCTCTCTCTCTCTCTTTGTTAAATTCTAGTAAGAAAAAGAAAACCAAGTATTGGGGAAAATATTAAATATTGAATTTTCATGAAGTTGCATATTTGTGTGTGTTTTTTACAAACATTTGTAGCTTTTATGACCTTATTGCACAGCTGTAACGTATTTGCCGCGTACCAATGAGTGTTGGCCCCCCATTGACATTTTCCATTCTGTATGAATTTGGGTGTTTGCCTGGGGGGACTTGCTGGCAGGGCCCTGTCCCTAGCCATGTTCCACGCCCTCCTCCTCAACACGTGAGCTGGCCCTGTCTATCAGAGCAATTCGCAGTACTGTGGCCATGCTGATAAAGACACCGAATGTGAGTTGTCTGCCTTCACCAGCATGATAAAATAGGAAGTAAGTAATGTCTGTGAAATTTGGACATGTTGGAGGCCTCCTTCCTTAACCGCAGCTGAGCAGCACATCTGCTTGGGAACAGCCAGTTTGTTGTTTGTTTTACACGGAGTTTATTAAAGTTACCCAAGGGAGAGTGGGAGGGGCCTTATTTGGAAACTTGTTTCTTTGAAAACCCAAATGATTGAGTGGAAAGAATATCAGAAAAAGACTCCCAGGACTCAGGTTCTAGTCCTACCCATGATCTTGAGCTGTACCATCTTTTAAACTGCTGATTGCTCTAAGTTCTGGGCACCTCAAATGCAAAATAGCAGAATGTAATGCTTTTCCTGCTTGTGTGAACCACATCAGATCATGGAATAGCACATTGTAAGTACATCATAGTACATAGTATGTTATTTTAAAAAATATTGTGGTTAACTTTGGCTTTACGTCATTGAAGGGATTCCATATTTTCGGAACTCTGCTAAGTGGAAATTAGAAGTCCCATCATAGACTATTTATTGAGGTGGTTGCCAGGGTAATTCTGGTGCATGTGAGAGTGCTTTCTGAGAGTCAGTCCTCAAAATCATTGGTCTAGAATTTTTAAAGGCCACTGCATTTCTTATCCATTAACAATGAAAGACTCATGACTGGCCTGTGTTTCTCAGTGGTTGAGTTTAATTCCAGGAGGTCACAGTTTAATTCCAGGTCAGAGAACATGCCCAGGTTTCAGATTCAATCCCCAGGGGGGAACCTGCAGGAGGCAGCTGATCGATGATTCTCATCATTGATGTTTCTATCTTTCTCTTCCTCTCCCTTCCTCTTTAAGATCAATAAAAACATTTAAAAAAAAAGACTCAGATCCTAGCTTGTGTGACTCAGTTGGTTGAGCATTGTCCCATCCATTGAAAGGTCACTGGTTTGATTTTTAGTCAGGGCACCTGCCCAGGCTGCAGGTTTGGGCCCAGGTCAGGTTGTACATGTGAGGCAACCAATTGATGTTTCTCTCTCACATCCATGTTTCTCTCTTTCCCTGTCCCTTCCTCTTTCTCTAAAATCAATAAAATATATTTTTAAAAAATCTTTTAAAAAAAAGATTCAGTTCCTATTTTACATCTGACAACTCATTAAGTTCTATGTTCCTAAAAATGAACTCATCGGCATTAAGACTTGCCTACAAGTATTGAAATGAGTATATAGTTATATACAGATGACCAAAACCTTTTAAAAATGTTACCAATCTTTTATTCAGACTATTTGCAGGCGTCTCTCTTTCCCCCTAAGGATTTAGAATATATTATCCAAATCATTTATTCTCTTGCTTAGAACTCCAAAAACATGTGGAACTTGTCAGTTTCTCTTCTTAAACACTGGTATTTTCCAAAGGTAACTGAATTTAAACAGCAAAATGATGACCAGTGGCAAGATATGCTGTCTTGGTTAATAAACTTCAAGAGAAGCCTTCGCTATAATTCTTAGATATCTTTGTTTTTGTTTTATTTAATATTATGGAGAATCAAATGGTATTAAAAATATACTATCTTTTCCAAGTATTGTACTGCTAATTAATGTTTTCATCGTTTTTAATAATCCTATTGTTAAGTTGCTTGATTACTAGTTTTCTAATGTCTCTGTGCTTCAGGGACATTTTTCTTCCTTTTTAAATCATTGAAATCTTATATATACTGCACAAGTATTGAGAGAAAAATTGTTGTTGTTGTTTTTTAATTACTATCTTATATTGCTCATTTTAAAAAGAGCTCAATTTGGTGTTTTGAGTCTCAGGTGAAGAGTGTAAGAGAGACTGTAGAAAACATTACTGTTGGAGAAAGTTCCTATTTTGGTTCCACAGACTGAAAATCAGATTTTTCCTAGGATTTTATGCCATATGGAAATAGACATCCTCTGAAATTTGGAGACACTAAAATAGGAAGTAAGGCCAGATTTATTTTCACTTTTAGTAATCTGGCTTTATTACCTTGAATAAACTAATCTTTAGAGGACTATTTTTTTCCTCATCTTAGGAATTAAAGACCCTCATTATAGAAAATATGAAAAATTATAAAATGTGAAATAAGAAAATAAAATATAGTAATTCTACAACCCAGATATAGCTGTTGATGTTTTAGCATATTTCTTATATTTTTAATGCTATATCTATATATTTAAAATCAAGCCTTAATTTGTTTATACTCTTGCATTTTGCTTTTTCTTTTATCATTACATTATGAACATTTATAGAAAGAATAAACTGAATAAAAGTCATTAAATATTCAGTAATACATTAAAAAGGCTGTATATTGCCCTGACCGGTTTGGCTCAGTGGATAGAGCATTGGCCTGCGGACTGAAGGTTCGATTCCCATCAAGGGCATGTCCCTTGGTTGTGGGCACATCCCCAGGAAGGAGGTGTGCAGGAGGCAGCTGATCAATGTTTCTCTTTCATTGATATGTCTAACTCTCTATCTCTCTCCCCTTCTCTCTGTAAAAAATCAATAAAATATATTAAAAAAATAAAAAAGAGTGTATATTATTTTTTATATGGACATGACATAATTTTACTTATTATCATGAAGTAGAGACAAATTTTTTGCTGTTATTAATAATCCTTGAATGAATATTCTCATAATCAAATTATGTTTATTCATAATTATTTCTTTGGGACCATCAAAGGCTTTTTTGGTATTCCTCCTATTAATCTGGGTTATTGTTCTATATGAAAGATATCAAACTTTACTGAGGCAACTTTTTCCTTACTAGTTAGGATTCTAGAAATAATTAGTTTCTTTTAGTTGGAAACATTAATTAGAATAGTTTTCAAAATTTTCTTAGCTATTTTTCATTCATAAATATTTATAGAATTCCTCCCCTGGGCCTTAGCTGGGCAATGTAAATATATTCTCTAGCCTCCATAGACACACAGCATTCATCTAGAGAAAGACTTATATTTCTTCTTATTTTTTTAAAATATCTTTATTGTTCAAATTGTTACAGTTGTTCCTCTTTTTTCCCCCATAGCTCCCCTCCTCCCAGTTCCCACCCCATCCTCTGTCCCCATCCCCCCCTGTCCTCATCCATAGGTGTACGATCATTGTCCATTCTCTTCCCGCACCCCCAACACCCTTTACCCCCTAAAATTGTCAGTCCACTCCCTTTCTATGCCTCTGATTCTATTCTATTCACTAGTTTATTCTGTTCATCAGATTTCTTATTCACTTGATTTTTAGATTCACTTGTTGATAGATATGTATTTGTTGTTCATAATTTTTTGACTTTATTTTTTCTTCATCCTCTTCTCAAAGGATACCTTTCAGTATTTCATATAATACTGGTTGGGTGGTGATGAACTCCTTTAGCTTTTTTTAGTCTGTGAAGCTCTTTATCCGACCTTCAATTCTGAATGATAGCTTTGCTGGGTAAAGTAATTTTGGCTGTAGGTTCTTGCTGTTCATCACTTTGAATATTTCTTGTCACTCCCTTCTGGCCTGCAAAGTTTCTGTTGAGAAATAAGCTGACAGTTGTATGGGTCTTCCCTTGTAGATAACTAACTGCTTTTCTCTTGCAGCCTTTAGGATTCTCTCCTTGTCTTTTGCTCTTGGCCTTTTGATTATGATGTGTCTTGGTGTGGTCCTTCTTAGGTTCCTTTTGATTGGGGTTCTCTGCGCCTCCTGGACTTAGAAGTGTATTTCTTGCACCAGGTGGGGGAAGTTTCTGTCATTATTTCTTCAAATAGGTTTT
>PVJC01004294.1:0-64804 GCA_004026665.1 Murina feae
TGACAGTCAATTTGCACATTCCCTCTTTATTATATAGGATAGATTGTCCTTAGAAACACAACACAGTGTGTGTGGAGGGGAATTGCATTGTAGGGTAAGAATATGAGCTCTGAAAGCAAACAGACATTACTTCTTCTCTGCTCGACCACTAACCAGCTGAATGACCTTGGACAAATAGCTTGACATTAATTTTGCATTTCCGTGTCTCTATCAAAAAAACTCTGATCTCACAGCCTTGAAATGAAGATTAAATATAATATACACAAAATACAACATACAGTGCCTGGCAACAGTAGGCACCCAATAAACAAAGGTTGTTATTTTTATTATAGCTATCCAGAGGAAAAGAAATTTGTTCCACTGAAGGGTTACTGGGAGATCTCAACCAGACAACCATGATCAATTTGGGCACCACATTTTAAGAGATACACTAACAAAGTGATAGTGATGTGTATGCAGAGTAAAATTCAGGGTGGGGAAAAAGTAGATCTACAGTTGTTTGTATGGGAAAAAAATACAGTAATTAGTAAAAAATGAACTCTGCATTTCATGTACTCACAACTATAAACCTACTTTTGCCCACATCTGTTAATAGGTTGGTGAGGAAACTTCGACTCAAGTCCTAAAAACTAGTTGTATGAAAGAACTGAAATTGTAAGTCAAAAAAAGAAACTACCATACATCCTCTATATTCCTGGAAGGGAGAAATTGAATCAAGAAATCAAAATTTCAGGGAAGTAAGTTTTACATATTCAATATAAATAAGAAATTTATAAGATAGCTGTCTGAAAATGGGGTAGCATACCTTATAAAACAATAATTTATTTGAAACTAAAGGCGTTAAAATGTGCTAGAATTCACGTGTTAAGGACTCTGTAAATTGGATTCATAAATTAAGCAAAAGGATTAGATGAAATGCCTTCTCATCACTTCCAATACTGATATTTATTTTTAAATTAAAATTATATACTATTTGGGATACTACTGGTTGGTAGGAACAAGACCCAACTTGAAATAAATGAACCGATAACGGGAATTTAGTGGCTTGCCTAATTAAGAAATCTGGAGGTAGGGCAAGCTTCAGATAGAGTTTGATCAAGGCTCCACCTCAGCTTCCCTACTTTTCCTCACCCAACCCCCAGGTCAGTCCTCCGTTGGAGGTGTACTCTGTCCTCAGACTGTCAGCTGCAACCAGGGCAATGTGTGTCTGTGCTAATTCCCAGTGGAAAGAAAAGAATCACTTGCCCTAACAGCCAAAGCCCTGGCTTCTGTGATACCAGGCTGCACAATCGGCATGGCCAAGGCACTAACTACCATGTATTCCCTGGTTCAGTCCCCAGCTGCTGCCCATCTTTTTACCAATTCCAACGGCAGAAGGGAAACAATGGTGTTTGTTCCTTTAAGTCACCCCTACAGATGGGGAGAGAAATCAAACCCACACAAATCATTCAGTTGCTGAGGATGGAGGGGGTGTGTCCTCAGAGGAAAATCTGGGTGCTGTTAGGAAAAACAAGAGGAAGAACGGAGACTGGATAGGCAACAGTCTCAGTCTCAGCAAGATACAGATGGCACACTCAAAAATGAAGTAATTGAAGAGAATTTTTAAAGAGACTATTTACAAAGGCTTGAAGAAATCCTATTACTAGCAACAGTCCCCTACAAACCCCTATGCCTAAGGGGGCAAGGGGAATGATTACAACAAGCCAGGGAGCTTCGTTGCACAGAAAGCACCACTGGAAAGAAACCAGGAGTGTCCTTTGAACGTGGAAATAGCCAAGTCACAGTCACCTGGTAGAGAGAGAGCTGGGTGAATAAATACTCTCCTCTCTCTCTCCTCCGCCCTCTGATCTCCCACCAGTGGCTCTGGCCAAATGCAACCAGAAACCACGGGATGCAAAAAGCCTTGTTAGTGCAATCCCCAGTACAAGCCAGCCTCCCAGGACACAGAACAGGTGAGAAGGGTAGAGAGAGATCTGGAGGAACAAATGGAAGACATTCAGCACAGCAGCCAAGGAGGATTCACTTCAGATAATCATGAGGCAGAATATAGAGTCCAGACAAGGGTTCAAGATGGTCTAATCTTCTCGCTTCTCATTTAGTATCTCTCTCAGGGACCCAGGCCCCTCAGAGTAAGGCAACTGCCTCTTTAAGGCAAATGAAATACAAACAGAGGCAGGATCCCTGGTAAGCAATGTTACAATCCTTAAACTTAGATGCTTTTGTTTTCTTTATTTACATTTCTTCATTTGCCTGCTTCAGCCGGGCTAAGTACTGCTAAGCAATAAGCTTTTGCTCACAGGAAAGAAATAAGTCTGGAAGCCCACGAGGGCCACCAACTATAAGGTAGGCAAGATCCGAATGGAGAGACAAGATGCAGGGGGCTAGTGAGAGGGACCCCTTTTGCAGAGCAGCCTTCCATCAGAGTTGATCTCACTGAATGCTCTCCTGATCTTCTGAATATTGCTCATTAAAAAAGCAATTCCCTCAAATACAGCTCCTTCCTGAGCCTCTGACATAAGACGCAGATGCTCCCATCCATGATTTGAAGCTGGGAGAGTCTCCACTCCGGTGTGAAGCCAATCAGATGTCATTGCACTTATGTAGAGTAATCTTCCACTTCAGAAGCATCATAACTTAAGTAGATGTTAAAATGCTAGCAGGCAAAACTAACCGCCACCTCCCTGTTCTTTATACGGGGAAACGTGCAGCCAGTTTAAAAATAATTAGTAAGCATTAGGAAATGGTCTATAAATCACCTGAGACTTCTTCGGACGGCTCGTTAACACCTAGCGTGGAGATGCTAACCACAAAGTGCTCCTCTTCTGGAGCGTTTTCAGAGCCCAGAACAAGCCTGGCTGGAGCACTGCAGGCACTTGTGCCAAGACTAAAAGCGTACAGGGCCCGGGTGCCCCAGAAAGCTGTAAGGACAGCCTGCTAGCAGCTTTCCGTGTCCCCGTCACACTGGAGAGAGGATAACAGAACACATGGAAAAGAAGTAGAGCCCACATTCAACTCTGATTAACGACATTCGAAAAGAAAATGTAATCCGTAACTCTTCAGTAGTATAAATTACACTGAGAAAAGTAACTTTTGGAAGTAAGCAAAACGGCATTCTCAATGAAAGAGTTAATTTCAAAGTATGAAAACATCCAAGTACTGTCAGAAAAAGTGGTAAATAAAAGCCCTCCTTTAAAGAGAGGCAATAATTACTGAACACAATGTTTGACAAAAACAAGTATATATTAAAAACAATATTTTTAATTGCTTTTAGAGAGTGCGAGGAAGGGAAAGGGAGAGAAAGATAGAAACGTTAATGAGGGAGACATTGACTGGCCTGTAGCTCGGGCACGTGCTCTGACCAGAGATCGCACTGGGGCTCTCAGTTCCTGGGTAGACGCTCAGCCACTGAGAAGCACTGGCTGGGAAACGCACATTTTTAAGTCCCTTCCTCATCTTCCCCCTTAGAGAACACAAAGCATGTGAGAAATTCTATTGGGTTTTTTTTTACCCGTAGAAAAGAAAAATGGGAATAAGTAGCTTTTAAAAAGACCATCAACCAGTTTCCTACATTTGGTGGTCTGTTATTCTAAAAGGTGCTTGGATGATAAGACTATGCTTTCAAATTGTGTTGAAACTGATCATCAAGCTTCTCAATTAGCATAATAGAGTACTTTGAAATGAAAGTTAATAAAACACACAGTGAGACAACAGAATGCCTCTTCTATTACTGATGTTGGCTATTAGCCCTAAGCACTTCACATTTTTTTCTAATTGCACAATAAAATCCCTTTTAGATTTTAAAATAAACACAATAAAAGCAAAACACATGTACACACATGCAGCATGTAAGCAAAAAAGTGAGTGAACTCAAAGTGATATGGGACATAATACCACCGTTTTCTCCATTTTGAAACCCCAGTAACAATGATATTTTTGAAGGCTCATCATAAAAAATAAACGATTTAGAGAAATGCAATAAAACCCACATATTAAGGCAACACAAATTCTAAATTCAGAGTTGCAAAAGACGACTCACACACATACACAATGGCTGTTCTGAGTAAGAATCAGTATTCACAACACTGTCATTCATTATAATTATAATAATTATAAACATTATTCACAATAAACTAATCACTATAATTACATTCTAAAACACTAGCATTCAAAGTCAATACCAACAATATCCAAATCACAGGGGTATGAAGGACTTGGGGATCTAGGCATCTTGATAAAACTACAGTAGAATCCAATGCAGGACTAGTAAGAAATGAGGCTAAAAATATAGGCAAGAGCCAAGTCACAAAATGCCTGCAATCTTAGATTTCTATGCTATCATGTCATGCCTTTCAAACTGAGTTCTGAGTACTTCATGGTAACATAGGAAGATAAACAACCATAGGATAAATATGCTGCATCTTCCATAAGTCCCATATTTATGGGGAAAAATTTTGAGGGGAGTTAAACAAGTTTAAGTCACTTTTTTTTTATTAAGTCCCATCTTACTAGAACATAAAATTATGTGCTGTTGTTTTTCCGACAGAATATGAATCTTAAAGCAATTTCATTCTTGCAGAAAGCTAATCCAGGTTCACTATTCCTTACACTTTAAACAAGAGAGACAAACCGATGGAACAATTTGAGAAAAAGTTTGAGAAGTGGTGCCAAGAATGTGAAGTCAAAGGATTTTTTGTTTGTGTTTTAAAGCAGGAGTGTGACATCAGATGTGTGCTTGGAAAAGCTCTCTGGCAGCTGTAAGCAGGATGGGCTAAAACCTAAGAGACAGGCCATAATGAGGGTAGCTGACAAACAGAACATCTGTAATAGTCTGTTTAAGAGATGAAAAGGACATGAACCAAAGTTGAGACTAGGAGAACACAGAGAGGGCTAGGAGGATTTGAGAGCAGAGGAAGCTGACCAGATAGCACCTGACTGCACCTAATCAATGAGACAGCTTTTAAGAACTTATTACTGTTCATTTTCTTTTTTTAGAGCTAGTACTTCTGTAAGGTTTCTGATATATGTATCTTTAAAAGCTCCAACTTAAAAATACTACTTTCAGTGTGCCTTTCAATCACAGGAAGTGTAAAGCTGTGAGATGCTACTGTAAATCTGCCATACCAAAAATTAAACAAAGACTATGTTCACTGTTTTTACTAGTAGACACTACAATATTTTGGTCTTATTCTACTAATTTATGTAACAGAGATCACTGATAGCTGTAATATGATTTTGATCAGAAAACTAGGAAAGGTGCAAGTACAAAAGATGATGGAAAAATAAACAAATATTCTCAAAAATATTGTTTGTAATCAAACACTGCTCTGTTTAGATTTTAAAACTATGTATCAGAAATATTAAAATAATTACAGGGGGGGGAAATGCTAGGACAAGTCTAGATAAGCTTCTAAGTCCTAACAACTTTTTTTTTTTTTGCTTTTAGATGAAACTTCGGCTCTCAAAAACAAAAAAGTTATGGCATAAGAATTTAATTTAACATAAAAATTTAAGATTCTGCCATAGCTGGTTTGGCTCAGTGGACAGAGCATCAGCCTGTGGAGTGAAGGGTCGGTCCCGAGTTCCATGCCGGTTAAAGGCACATGCCCAGTTTGCAGGCTGGATCCCCACTGTGAGGCGTGCAGGAGGCAGCCAATCAATGATTCTCTCTCATCATTGATGTTTCTGTCTCTTTCCTTGTCCCTTCCTCTCACTGGAATCAATAAAAGATTGACAGTAAAAGACTCATCTAGACAGATCTTATACCAATTTTATTCCATAGTTTATACTTTGCTACCTTAGAGAAAATCCTAAGATTTAGGCTAAACCTAAGTTCATAAAAGGAAGATCTCAAAAATACAAATCAGTGTAATTCTTATAAAACTTCTCTCCCTCACAGGCACCAGGTAGTTAAAATTGTTCCTTTGTTCTATTTTTCATGTCTCTTTCTAAGAGAAATGAGAAAGATACCAACAACAAAGCAAGATTGGATAGAACTGTCTAAAATTTGGGCTCTAAATATTTTCAGAATGCAAGAACATGTGATAAAAAGAGATGACATTCTACAAAGGAAATCATGCTACTTCTCCATCTCTCTTCTCCTAGTTTATCTACACACACAGCTGCTAGTTCTTTGATTTGCTTTTTTAAAAATGCCATCTGCCTCATCCATGCCTCCCTCTTTCTGGCTCCCTTGCTCTCCTCTGTTTGATGGGGAGAGGAAGGGTGCCCCTGTGAAGTCAGTCCATTACAGGTGTCCTTAAAGGTCGCATCACAAAACATTACCCGCTGTTAGGAAGTGGACAATGATAGAATATTTGAAAGGGATGAGAAACGAGGCTGACAGACTTTTTTTCTTACCTTGCTTTTTGAAACAAAATGACCCCTCGTGCATGTGGGTTATACGTGATGATTGGCTATGGCAGGTCCAATCACATAGCCATGAGGCACTAATCTTACTGTTTCATGGATCGTGGAAGAACTGCCCTGCAATTACCAACAGCCAGCCCACTTGCAATTCCATGCGTCCAGGTACAGGTGGAACTACATGAATTCTGCAACTATCAGGACAGCCCGCCCTCCCCATCCACACAAAATGTATCAATTCAAGTTATACGTGAAATAGACAACTAAGAAACCCTAAAGAATCAAAGATATGATCTCTCTCTCTCTTTCTCTCTCTCTCTCAACAAAAATACATAGGTATTGCCCTAACTGTTTTGGCTCAGTGGGTAGAGCGTCGGCCTGCGGACTGAAGGGTCCCAGGTTCCATCCTGGTCAAGGGCATGTACCTTGGTTGCGGGCACATCCCCAGTGGGGCGTGTGCAGGAGGCAGCTGATCCGATGTTTCTCTCTCATCAATGTTGCTAACTCTCTCTCTCCCTTCCTCTCTGTAAAAAAATCAATAAAATACATTTTTAAAAAAATACATAAGTATACGTAAGCACAGGAGAAGAGAGAATATCCCATGCTAACAGCGGTCATCTGTATCAGAAATATGAGATTTCAATTTCCCCACGGCTTGCTTCTCTGTATTTTCTTGCTTTCCTACAATGAGCATAACCTTGGCAAACGAGAACCGGGGCAGTTAAATAAACGCGGAGCTTCCAACCTTAAAGCAACAGTTAATCTGGACCAAAGACAGAAAGTCGCCTCCCCACAGGCTTCCCCCGAGTTGCTGGAGGATAAACCCTCCGGCGCGTGGCGTGCAGAAGACGGGTGCGCATGGCTCCCCAAGGCGGAATGATGGCTTCTCCATTCGTTGGCCTTAACCTGAAGGGACAGAGTCGGTCTAACACAAACTTGGTCAGGCGCTTGTGCAGCCACAAAGCGCCCCGCGCCCAGCTCTTTCGCGCACCCTCCCCGCGTGGCACACCCAAGTCCCGAGGACCCCGGCCGGACCTCTGCCCCTCTCAAGGTGCTCCCGAAGACTTGGCACCCCCAAAGTGAGCTCCATAGCTTACCTCCCTCTCCCTCAACTACCTGTCCCCGTCCCAGACACTCCCAAGGGGCCACAGGGAAGGAGAGAGCCAACCTGACTTGCAGGGAGAGCCCCCGATTCCCGTGACCTTGGACAAGCCGCCTGCCTCTCGGAGCCTCAGTTTCCAACTCTGCCACCTCGCAGGGTGACCTCAGGCTCAGAACCCCTGGGGTGGGGGTGCAAGCTCGACGGACCCCTCCTCCCCCCGACCTCTCCAAGGCGCCGGGCACCAGCCTGGACCCCCTGGAGGGCAGCTTCTCTCTCGGTCCCGTGGCCCCCGGGACGCGGCGCCCCCGGTCCCGGGCCGGTACCTGGCAGCTGCTGTCCTGGGGCAGGTTTTTCACCAGGATTTTCCTGCGGTTGCTCAGCTCCCGGCGCATCCGCTGCAGCCGCGCGGCGACCTCCTCCGGGTGCAGCGCGCGGGGCGCGGGGCCGCGGGCGCCCTCGCCCGTCTCGGCGGAGGGGCCCGGCCCGCACGGCCCCGACCCCGCCGCGCCGCCCAGGCCCGCGCCCCCCGCGCCGCCGCCGCCTCCCGCCGTCGCCATCTTCCCGGCGCCCCGCGGCGGCGGGCTCCTCGGGAGGCTGGAGGCGCCGCGGAGAGAGAGAGCGGGAGGAGGCCCGCGCGGGGGCGAGGCGGGCAGAGGCCGCAGATGGGCCGCGGCGGGGAGGGGGCGGGAGGCGGCGCGGCGGCCGGCAGCCGGCGGGCGGGCGGGGAAACCTGAGCGCCGAGGAGGAGCGAGAGGCACCTCGCGGGACCGCCCCCTCGGGCCCCGGCCCCGCGCCCGCCCCTCTCGCCCGCCCGCCCACGGGCCCGGGCGCCGCACCGGGACACCTGCGCGGGCTCCGGCGGGCTGCGAGCCCCCCTTCCCTGCAGGGCCTCGGGGAACCGCCGGGTTGGGGCTCCCGGGGGAACCGGCACGCCAGGCGCTGGCCCCCGCGCGGCCTCCCCACGGGACGGCGCTGGCCCCGGGCTCCCCTCGGAGCTCCCGGCCGGGACTGCCCGGGGCTGCGGAGCGAATTCCCCCCCAACCCGGGGAGGCGCCCAGCGGCCTCCGGGCCGGACCCCTTCTGCTGTGCGGAGTTGGAGAAAAAGTCTTCGTGTTAGCTCCCAGTGAAAAGGAACATGTGAGATTTCCTAGGGAAGGCAAGGAGGAAGTCTGATGCTGTGGAGACCCCTCACCGCAAAGCGTTTTCCTGGCTGTGCGCGAGACCCGGCCCCCGCCCCTGCCCTGCAGCTCCTGAGATGTGCAACCTGGGTGGTTGCATAGGCACCATAGGAAGCAATGCTGAAACGAAGAATGAAGAGGGAGAAGAGCTTTGCCAGAGGGCTGGGGGAATGTGCGAGTGGAGGACCACGTTAGTTGAAACGTGGAGGGAGAGTTGCATTGTGGAGCTATACTTAGTCGGAGTGGAGTTATGGGGCAAACAATGGGACAGCCAGCCTTCCACTGGCGCCCGCCCATCCCACTATCAGCGAAGAGGAACATGCACCTTAAGTGTGTAGCATGCAAATACACGTGCAAAACAAACCGAAACAAAACTTGCTTAACACCGTTATTATTCTGTTAGGAAACCTTTTAAATAAGTGTAGCAAGGCCCTAACTGGTTTGGCTCAGTGGATACAGCATTGGCCTGTGGACTGAAGGGTCCCAGGTTCGATTCCGGTCAAGGGCATGTACCTTGGTTGCAGGCACATCCCCAGTAGGGGGTGTGCAGGAGGCAGCTGATCAATGTTCCTCTCTCATTGATGTTTCTAACTCTCTATCCCTCTCCCTTTCTCTCTGTAAAAAAATCAATAAAATATATTAAAAAAAATAAGTGTAGCAAGAATAAGTAAAGTATTTGAAAAATACTATATATTCAGTACTCACACTGTGCCCCCACGTATTTCTAAGTACTTGAGATATATTTACTCTTCACAATAATCCAGTTTTACTTAACATTCTATTTTTTTTTTTCATTTTACATGTGAAGAAATTGAGTCTGGTCTGTTTAATTCTAAAGCCCACAGCTCTTAATAATATAAAAAAGATTTGTCTGTAACCCCCCCAAAAACGACTGCTGAAATCCCTGAATTTATTCTCTGCCAGTAGATACTTGTATCATTGAAATGATTCTGCAGTACACCTATGTACACAGCAACCAATAGCCAAAGAGTGGAAACAACCCAAATGTCCATTGACCAATGAACAGATAAATTGTTACATACACATACAATGGAATATTATTCAGCCATAAAAAATAAAGTACTGCTACTAGGCAGATGAACCTTCAAAGCATTATGCAAAGTGAAAGAAGCCAGACACAAAAGGTCACATATCGTATGATTCCATTTATATGAAACTAGGGGCCCGGTGCACAAAAATTTGTGCACTCGGGATCAGGGGGGTCCCTCAGCCCAGCCTGTGCCCTCTTGCAGTCTGGGACCCCTCAGGGGATGTCCACCTGCTGGCATGCCTGGCCAGCCTGGGTGAGGGGCTTATGGCTGTTTGCAGGCTGGCCAAGCCCCCCAGTGTGGACCCTCACCCCATTGGGGTGTGGCCAGCCTGGGTGAGGGACTAGGGGCCGTTTTCAGGCTGTCCACAGTCCCTTCAGGGTTCGAGTCCCTATTGGGGTACTGGCCAGCCTGGGTGTGGGCTGAGGGCCGTTTTCAGACCGCCCACAGCTCCCATTGACCCAACGTCCCAGCAAAGCTGGCTAGAATTAGGTTTCTGGGGTTTATTTATCTTCTATAATTGAAACACTGTTGCTTTAAGCTGAGGCCTAGGCAGGTAACGAAGCCTCCTGTTTGCTTCAGCTCTGTGGCTTCTGTAATTGAAACAATGTTGCCTTGAGCAGAGAGAGGCCCAGCCGGCCTGGGCAGACAATTTACTCCTGATGCAACGGAAGCCTCCTGTTTGATCTAGTTCCGTGGTGGTTGGCCTCCATCTTGGCTGGGTTAATTTGCATACAGCCACTCTGATTGGTTGGTGGGCGTGGCTTGGCTGGTGGGCTTGGCTTAGGGGTCCTGGAGAAACAGTCAATTTCAATATTACTCTTTTATTAGAGTAGATGTCCTGAATAAGTAAATCATAGAGCCAGAACACAGATGCGAAAGGAGGGGATGGGAAGCAACTGTTTTAACGTGTACAGCAGGTTTCCTTTTGCCTAATGAAAATGTTTAGGAACTAGTCAGGGGGGCAGTTGGCCAATAAAGTGACCAATAATGTACTAAATAGCCACTGAACTGTTCACTTTTATGGTTATGATTTCACACAAAAAAATTTATATTGTATTCTGCAATTTACAGCATCACTACCTGCTTTTTGAAGTATATTTTCTTTTTTTTAAATATATTTTATTGATTTTTTACAGAGAGGAAGGGAGAAGAATAGAGAGTTAGAAACATCAATGAGAGAGAAACATCAATCAGCTGCCTCCTTCACACCTCCTACTGGGGATGTGCCCGCAACCAAAGTACATGTCCTTGATCGGAATCGAACTTGGGACCTTTCAGTCCGCAGGCCAACGCTCTATCCACTGAGCCAAACCAGTTAGGGCTATACATTTTTATCTATTGCAAAACAGCACTGAGACTAATATCCTTGTGTCCAGTTTTGCAGTCTTCATTTTTTCATAAAATAGGAACTAGAAGCCAAATGTCTTCATAAAAAAATAACTATATTTAAAGATTTTTGATATATATTTTCAAACTATCTTCTTCAGTTTTCCCAATCACAAACATTGTTTGACAGTGTTCATTTTCCTGCTTGTATCCATGATAATTTAGTATCAAAATAACACCTCATTTTGTTTTAAATTGCAATGCTTTGATTTAAAAAGTTATGGATTTTAAATTCCAATAAAATTCTGTTTTGTAAGCTGAGAAACTTTGAAAAGTATATTCTTTAAGTGGACAGGAAACATGAATAGCCTTAGCATATGCTCTGACCTGGAGTCACTAATTAAGTTTCAGAACATGTATTTATCCAAATGAGTACTGTCTTCTTGACAAACATTTATTAAATGTCTCTATGTGCTAGACAATATATGCAAAGGCATCAATTATACAGAAATAATAAAATAAGGTTTCTTTATGATAAGAGTTCAGTTGTAATAATTATAAGCCAATGGGATAAGTATGTGAACAGAAAAGCCAGGGAGCATCCCTGGAAAATAGTCATCTGAGTCCAATTTTAGTGATTGCTTTTGCTAAGAATAATTTTCAAAGTACTTTTTTTGTTATTGACTTCAGACTACTATGGCCAATTCCTCTGCAAAGTTTCTGTGGTAGTGAATGTTCATTTCTTAGAGTTGGGTTTGACTTTTGGAAATAATTAAATGTTATTTAAAGCCAAGTTTAGTGAATGAATCAGGTGTTTATTATGCTTTGGGGATTATGATTATGTAATTGGGGTTTGGGGCTCCAAGTGGGACATGATTACAATGTTATCAAGTTATTAAACCAATTTTTATTAAGTGGCTACTTATACTTGATCCCACTTGCTCTGTGTCCTTTAGGGTGGTAGCTATCAAACTTTTGACCCAATCCAGTGGGAAATATATACCATAGTGAGAAATAGTTTTTACATCACCACCCAGTAAACACACACACACATATAGTTGAAACAAAAGATTTCACAAAACAACACACTCTTATCTGATACAGCACACTCTGGTATTTTTTAATTCTATTCTATTCCTTTTTTTAAATTGCTGGAGTTGACACTAAATTGATTTCATATGCACTCATAAGTCATTATGTTGTGATAAATACTGCTCTAGGTTTCAAATCAGCTATCTTTTCTTATTACTTTGGCTCAACTGTTTTCAAGGACTTCGGGAAGATAATAGAACCTATTGATTTTAAATTATTTAACTGAATTGATTATTATTGCCACATGAAAGAAATAAATGGAAATTGCAATGACTTGAAAATGCGACCATAATTCTTAAGAGTTCCTTCAATTTCAGGTTTTAGCCTGACTCTCTAAATAGCAGCTTGTGTGGCAAATTAAAGAAGCATTCTAATCTGAATCTAGCATACAATTATCAAGCTGCAATGTATTTACTGATAACCACAGACAATTATCATGATCTGTATAATTACCTTGTTCTTAAAACATGAGCCATGTGCTCACTCTTGCCTTTATTTTTTAAAATATTGATGGTTATTTTGTGTATTTTAAAGCTCTGCAATTGGGTAAGATGTTGGAGAATTTAATAAGTTTTAGTTTATAAAAGTAATAATAATAAGAATACAGCCTCGTGTATCCAATCCTAAGCGTACATCTTATGAAAATAAGTTAAGTATGTGAAAAGACCTTGTAAATTGTAAAAATGATACTTTTAGTTATCATTTATTCATTCAATGATATGTATTGAGTGCCTACAATGTACCAGGTACTGGGTAACACACCAAATTTGATTGATTTCTATTCAGAAATGATCCTTTCCCTGGAGAAAGTAATTACAACTCAGTAATTTCAAATTTGACATGATAGATATTATGAATAAAGTTCTCTTAATAGCACAGAGTAGTATTTGATTTTGACTTTGGGGTGGTATCATGAGGGGGTTGGTCTTGAAGGACAAGGAGTTTTCTAGATGATAAGAGGCATGTACTTTAACAGGGAACAGATAGAAACCCGAAAGCCTCGTCAAAGAGGCTGGCCCATGAAAGAATAAGTATGGTATTAATTAAAGCTGGGCAACTTTGAGGAGAGTAGCAGGAAGTAAATGAGAAAGGTAGCAGATGTTACCCCGTGTAAGAAGTTGATTCTGTTTTAAGTCAATACGTTAGTGTGGCATAAAAGGCAACTCCATAGAGAAAAGAAATAGTAGTAAGGCTCTTAGACAGGGAAATGACATAATCAGATTTAGATTTTAAAAAATATTTCTAACAATAACGGAGAAAATGAATTTAGCAGTTCTGATGTCAGGGAGACTAATTGGGAATTTTTTTTTTGAAACAAAGTAAAAGCATTTGAGGGCTTGTGCTGGAGTAGAATAATAAGTGCATCAAGCTTTACACAGGTTACCTAAGCAACCTATTGTATTAAGTGTACAGGGCTTTACATAGGTTATCTAAGCTTTTATTCTTTCTTTTGTTGTTTATGTTATTTAATTTTAAGCCCTATGATCAACCTATGATGTAACTAGTACTTACCTGTTTACCAATGAGGAATCAGGGCAGAGAGGGTAACTTGTCCAGCCACATAGTAGGAAGGGGCCTCTGGATTCCAGAGCAAATCCATCTGATTTTGGAGCCCAGGAATGTGAACTTGTGTAACTGCAGCTGGAGGAGGGGCTGGGGTTGTGAGATTTTCCTGAGGGAAAACAGTAGTGCAAAATGGCAGCAGAATACAGCGATGGAGAGAGCAGGAGTTAAAATACCTCAATTCAATTCTGTGTAACTGAAGCAAGCTAGGTAAAGCCCGTGAGAGAATTACTCAAATACGCTGAGCCTCAGACGCTTCATCTCTAAAATACAGATAATAACAGCACCCACAGGCTGTCATTAGCGGCTCTTATGAGGATTAGATGAGGTAATGTGTATAAAGGGCTTTTGTAGAGCGCTTAGCTCAAGGGCTGGATAAAAAGGCCGTCATAATAATACTAATAGTAGTAATAATAAACATGTATTAATTATTTTTCAAAGTCTTGGTGACTTAGTGGATGGCAACACAGAGAAAGAAGAGAAGAATGGTATCCTGGTTTCCAAGATGAGAGATGGGAGATAGGTAACACAGCAGCTTAAATAGGGGACAATTTTGGCAGCTGAGCTTCAAAGTGGGACATGTAGACAACAACACCCAGTAGACAGTCTAAAACTTGTTAGAGAACCAGGTAGTTAAACAGTGAGACTGGATGAGATCATTCGGACTGAGTGTGTAGACGGAATGAGAAGTCCAAGAAATAGGACTGTAGAGAGCATTTCAAGGCCAGCAGGGGAAAAAAGTGGGAGGTACAGTCCCTGGCAGTCCTGTTAGGACTCTGCTTCTACTCCTTATATGCGAAGCCCATGGAGAGAGCGAGGTCCAGATGAAAGGGTCGTTGGCAGACGTCGTTGGATTCTACCGGGCATTGTTCCCTACATTCTTATCTTCCATGACCTTAGCGGCGTCTCCAGCTCCGAGGCCATGGTTCCTGCTCTGTTATCAGTTCTGGCGCATCCGCTTCTTGGTCTTGGCGTCTTCACAGTATTGACTTTGGTTGTTTTTTTACTTCCTTTTTGGATCATAAGCTGAACCGACTCACCACTCACAACTTCCAGCTACTGACCTTGCATTCCATGACACACTGGCTATAAAAGAAACCGAAATCAGAAAGAAAAATAAGATTGCAAATGAACTAGAAAGAGTGGCTTCTGAGATGCCAAGGAAGGAAAATGTATCAAGGAGGAGAATGGTCAAGTTGTCAACACAGCAGAGAGGACACACAGAATGAGGGTGGAAAGAAAGGAGGGCTTGGATTTGGCAGCGAGAAAGCTCCCCGGGCTTTGAATGAGAGCAATTTAAAGAAAGTGGTAGGCACAGAGTTCTTTAAAATGAATTGATGAGATAAACTTTATGCCCTCTTATGTTATCTGCGAAGCAGAAAGATCATCCTCTGATAGATTTTAACAGAAAATTAAAATTTGTAGTCCACATAGGTAATTCATATATATATATAATTCTCACAACCACCATCTGGGAAGGGTATTATTATCCCCGGTTATACATTAAACAAAGCAAAGTTAGAACTCAAACCCAGGTCTGTCCCCAAATTCATTCATATTCTCTCCCTCTTTCTCTCTCTCACTCTCTCTCTCCTGCATTCAGATTTAGAACAGCCACCGAATATGAAGTAATGATGTAGCAAGAACAGAGGTAGTATTACAAATATTATTACTTAATATAAGTATATCAGAGTGGTAATGCGATGAATAAAATGAATCAGATGATAACAAAGGGATGAATGCTTCTGCTACTTAAAATTTAACTGCAAGAATAGCCACATCTCTGACTTTATGCTGTAAGACACACTGTCCATGAGCACCTACAACTAAATGATGTCACTTAATACATAGGACTCTACTTAGTTTCAATTTAGCTGTAAAGCATCATTTATAGACTTTCCTTTGTTGTATTCTAAACATATCTTTAAAATATTTATAAGCTCTGAATAATTGAGATGTATTTTTATTTCTAAATCTGTGAAAGATATTCTGAAAGTTATAAATATGCAAACTACAAACATTTCCCTTGAACCTTGGATTGTATAACATAAAAAGAGTTTTACTTGTTAGATTAGCCCTGCTTCCTGAACTACAGAAGTCTAAGAAAGTAGTACCCTTTCTATCAAAAATGTAATTTTCAAAAGTGGTAGCTATAAAATTATAGAAAAAAAGCCATGGAGCAGACAGCACGAATACTTGAAAGATAATAAAGTATAACCAAGCTATATAGCAGGGAAGTCAATATTTTTTAAAATATATTTTACTGATTTTTTACAGAGAGGAAGGAAGAGGGATAGAGAGTTAGAAACATCGATGAGAGAGAAACATCGATCAGTTGCCTCCTGCACAACCCCCATTGGGGATGTGCCCACAACCAAGTTACATGCCCTTGACCAGAATCGAACCTGGGACCCTTCAGTCCGCAGGCCGACGCTCTATCCACTGAGCCAAACTGGTTAGGGCGGAAGTAAATATTTTTAAATGATAAAGGTTTTATGTGGAATGGAAGGACTTACCATTTAAGCAAATGGCATTTAAAAATCATTTTGTTGAAAATGTTTTTAAAGTACATATTTACTTCATAAAGCAGATGATACTCAACCTGAACAATATTTTAGTGATGAAGCAACAATATTGGGTATATTGAGGATTAGAGAATAAACTCCTCCTACATTAAGTGGCATCATATCTATACCGTCTGCTTTTTATAGATATTTTGGTCTCCTTTCTTGTCAATGCTCATATCTCGTGGCAGCCCACGTATTCACACAGACTCATTCATGCCTGTTGTAACATTAAAACAGCCCATCAAACCCAAACAGGTAAATAAGGTAAAATTTGCACATGCCCAAGCTTATTACACACATGGTCCTTGGTAGGCATTCAAAAAATCGACAGGCGCAGCGATGCTGGCCGGAGAAGGTACTGATTGCCAAGGAGGGAGTGTCCTCGGGAACGAAGGTCTGAGTCACACCACCGGGGTAACAGATGAGAGCTGAAGGGGCGGGGAATGTAGGAAGAACAGTGGAGGAGCGAGACAATGAATACCAACCAGTTTCAGTTCTGAGACCAGTTGCCGTGTCTAGGTGTATAGCTTCTCCCACTAACCTCTCTGAAGTTTCCTCGCAGAAGAGCAGCTCACAGGAACCATGGAACCGTATGTGGCTAAGCGTACCTGAGAGGCACAAAGCGGTGGAGAGCAACCATGCAGGTGTGCCACTCAGATCTGCCTTCCAGAGAAATTGCCATGAGGGTGTCGTTGGCTGACCATCTTCGGCTGCTGCCTTTTATGACTTGGCATAGCATTCATGCTGAGCCCAGTCCCCCCACCTCCCTACCCCTAGCTAATTACTAAACACAACGGGGCTGCTAGAGCTGGGCCATTTCTCCCCAACGCGTGACAGCTCCAGCAATCTTGCGAGGGCCCTTCAAAGACTCTGTCTACAAGACCCTCTTTCCTTTCACAGGGGTCAGATTTCTATTCTGATCTGAGAGCCTCGGCCCTTGCCGCCCCGCCCCCCCACAACTACTGCTCCCACCCTCTTTACCCTTCAAAGGCATTTCTGTCAATAAATTTCCTGCCCATCTCATTCTGTGTTGATGTTTTGCTTCTTGGAGGACCTGAACTGGGGCAAATTGTTCTTTCAAGTTTGATATTTAGGACTCCTTACAAAATTTGATATATGTTTATCTTTCCGTCTTATCCCTCTGCCGTCTTATATAATCCACCTCAGTTTTGTCCCTTTAGTCTTCAGCCTCTGGCACATTTCCACGTGTGTTTGTTAATCTATCCTGGAATCTGACATTCCAAGCACACTTTTAAGACCATATCTAATTAGCTCAGTCCTGACAACAGTCTTATCATTGATTAGTAATGGATTAAAGTCTTTGGACAATTATTGCTTTTGAAGCCAACTAACAGGTGCTTCGCATAAATTATCTTGTCTAATTCAGCAGAAAGTTAACAAAAATTAAACTTTCCTTCATAGTGAGATTCAACATTTCCAACTTCTTTCTAAGCCAGTAGGAGTTTTCTAGTTAATTCTCCCCATACCTTCCCAAACATATTGCTGGATCTAAATTCTTAGGATTCTCTAGTTTAAGCTTGAATTTCTTATATAGAATCATTAGCATTCAGGCTGCCCACTCAAAAGGAGTGTTCCTACAACTGCCTGTTTCCAGCTAATTTTACATCCCTCCGTTTTGCTGTATTCCAGGTCTCTTGCCAGCTCTCCATTTCTTTTTTTGGGTTGTGATATTCCATTACCCCTTCTGCTTTTGCATTTAGTCGTCCATTTACGGGCAGCATTTTGCTTTTAGTCATCCAGTAAGAGAAACCAAACCTTTGAAGTTGTACCACTCTAGAATAGTTTTCCAATGAGCACAGGTCTTTTTCCTAATATACTTTTCAGCTGGTGCACTTATTGCTAACAGAAAAAAAAGATTCTAAGACAGGTCATGGCAAAGAAAACCCGAGTAAAGTAAGTAGGTTAGCGCTAATTCAATATGCGTATCCTGTTGAAGTTTTCCCAGTGTCCATCATTATAGGATCCTATATCTTTGATGCCAATGCACATGTAGCGCAGCTATAAATATTTCACTTTCAGAATGTCCACTCACAAAGTTCACCTGACTTTTCACTGAGTTGAGTCTAACCCAGTACAAGCACATCTAGCACAGCCTCGTAACGACCACCTTGGAGAGCCCTGTGTGCCAAGGAGGCTTGGGAAACCAACTCTGCTGTATCCTCCTGCCTCCGGGCAGAATCATTCATAATGCAACCCAGGCAGGAGGAAAAGTTTCTCAGGAAAGAGTCGCTAACCTTGCTCTAGAGTTTAACAGTGAGTGCAGAGAGGAATTTCTCCTTTGCATATGGAAGTCCCTCTGTGAGAGCTCAAATCCATTCTTTTTATTGTAAGTTTGATACAGAAGTTCAAAAATTCTTACTGTTTCTTTCTCTCTCTTTCTCTCTCTCTCGCTCTCTCTCTCTCTCTCTCTTTTTGGTATCCTTGGCCGGAATCGAACCTGGGACCCTTGAGTCCACAGGCTGACGCTCTACCCACTGAGCCAAACCGGTCAGGCATCTTACTGTTTCTTGAAGACAGTGAGCGAGCATATTCCCCAAGTTGCAACTGTTTACTTCCCAGAGTAGACATTTTCTGGTAAATGACCAGATTTCTCTTTGAATCAAAATACGACTTAGTCATTCATTAAACCAATCAACATTTGTGAAACTCAAACCCTCTCTATTTATTACTCTCAAATCCTCTTCACAATTTAAAAAATTGCTTCTACCTTTTGAAAATCACCACGTGCTCGTGGCCGCTTGACAGACTCAGGATTTCCCAATTACTGCGATCCCTTCAGATGTCACCTTTTGCCCAGTGACTAACCTTTCCTGTCTCTCCTGTCTCTAATGTTTCAGACACTTAGGACACCTTTTGTTTTTGACAACAACAAGCTGTATTTGGCTCCTCTTGCTCTCTCTTCCACTAAGTTCTGGTACCGTATACCTTCCAAGGAGCCCCAGTTCCTTTACCAAAGAATTTTGTAAGGAGGAAACCTGTGAGTACCAGGAGTTCACATATTGTCCCCCATGACTATTAGAGTCATTTGTTAAGACCTATAGGACAAGCAGGAATTAGCCAGTATGTTTTAGGCAAGGGGTGGGGTGGAGGTGGGGGGTAGGTGGGCATCTAATAAAGCAAGACAACAATGAACCAAGAAGTGAAATAATGTATGCAAGTTGATATAAAAGAAGACATAAAAGACGATGGAAGCACATCACAGCAACATCTCACCTGGGAACTGGCAAGTGTGGGTGAGGAAAGGGTTTCTGCATCCTCTATCTATTACATTAAGTAGCAGAGCCTCAGCAGGACCTCCTGGTCTGCGTTGTCAAACTGCCACTCTTGGTTTATCTCAATGGTGTGGCTGTGAAGATGCCAAACCATTTACAGTCCATTTTAGTTCTGTCTGTGTTTTTCTTTATCAGTCCAAACCCACTAACTTAATTCTCCTAAAGCCATGAAGTTATTACGTCGCATTTCTCTCGACGTAACACAGGTAATACACAGAAAAGTTCCAAGTACACTTAACTGCATCATTACAGCTCTTAAAATCCTTTTGACAGCCCAGCTGCCGTGGCTCAGTGGTTGAGCGTTGACCTATGAACGAGAAGGTGAGGGATCCATTCCCAGGTAGGGCATATGCCCGGTTGTGGGTGGGCTCTATTCCCAGTGTGGGGCATGCAGGAGGCAGCCAGTCAATGATTCTCTCTCATCATTGATGTTTCTATCTTTCTATCTCCCTCTCCCTTCCTCTCTGAAATCAATAAACATATATTTTAAAAATAAATAAAATGTACCTTCTTCCCATTAAAATGTAAACTCCATGAGGGCAAGGACGGCTTTGTGTGCTCCTCCTATCCCCAGAGCTTAGCACAGGTCGGGGCACACGAGAGGCATGAAATATATATTTGTAGAGTGAATTACTCGCAGCTGTAATGAAGAGAACAGGTTGGAGTTCGGTGAGACTGGAAGCAGAGACTCCAGATGGAGACCACCGCAGCTCTTCAAATGAGAGATGAGGATGATTCAGACCAATGTAACCACAGCGGGGATGGAGAGAAACGAACAGATCTGAGGCAACTTTAGAGGGCAAAGTGGAAAGGATCTGGCGATTGATTGGATGTAAGGAGCTGTGTGGGAGCAAAAATCAAGATTTTCACCTTGGGCAATGGGATGAGAGGGGGAGCCCTGAGGAGGAGTGGGTTAGGCAGGCACGCAGGTGAATGGTACCGAGTCTAGTTGGTGTGGATTCCCAGGAGCTATCCAAGTGCTAAGACCTAGTGAGCAATTACGTACATCCATTTCTGTAACTCAGAAGAGCGGCCTGAGCTTGAAAAACAGGTTTGGGGGAAAGCACAGCCATAGAAATGCTCAGCCAGTAAACATATGAAAGCCTACAAGAGGAGGACTTAGCGTAAAAGCTGAGGATCACCCACATTTAAGATTTTCTCTTTTTTTTTTTTTTTGAGGAATCAGAGCTTGTTTATTGAATTGGTTGGACTTGGCAGGGTGCACAGAAAATGGCTTCATTTCTCTCCCATCATTGCCTTCAAACCATCCACCCTGGATGATATTATGAGCACGTTCTGTTCATTTGTGTTAACTTCTCAATATTCAAGTTATCCTATTTTTATATACTAAAACATTCCCTCCAGTCCTCATGAAACTTCCATCTAAAAGCCTCCTCCAGCTTCAGCCCAACTCGGTCCCCAGTCTCAGAGTGGAGGAAGGGTGTGTCTGTGTTTTCACTCTCTTTGTGCCATATTTACCCCATTCCTCCTCTGGCTCTTGGTTTCTTCCAGGCTAATGTAGGAAGGTGGGATAAAAGAAAAGTGACAAAAGGTCGGTTGGCTATCAAATCCCTTTTCCGTGACAGATGTTAACGCTCTTCTGTGGGGGCTTTGTGAGCTCTCTAAGGGCACTTACTTGTCCCCCATCCTCCCCTAAACATCTGGGGACTTCCACAGTTTACTCTTCCTTGACTCAGAAAATCCAGTATCCAACAGACCTCTCACTATTTCCCTCAACCTCCATTGTATTTATTTATGTATTTATGCATTTATGAGAGAGAGAGAGAGAGAGAGAGAGAGAGAGAGAGAGAGAGAGAGAGAGAAAGGAAGGGTTTGGAGGGAGGGAGGGAGGGAGAGAAATAAAGAGAGAGAGAGAGAGATTTGTTGTTTCACTTACTTACACATTCATTGGATGTGCCCTGAATGGGAATCAAACCTGTAACCTTGGTGCATCGGGACAGCACTCTAACCAACTGAGCTACCCAGCCCATCTTTTTTTGTTGTTTTTCTATTGAAGTAACTACTCCTACACAGCTCACTTCTTGAGCTGGATCCTTGCTAGATGGTGCTGACTACCTGTACTAATCAAGGAAGCCTCAGTTATGCTGGAACAGCTCCTAAATGGACTCAGTCTCTGCATCCATCTCGGGTTAGCAGGGGACTCTGCTTACTTTCAGGAACCCTGTCGGAGAGGTACTCACCCTTGACTCATGTTTCTGTGCTCACCACAGCAGGTGAAAAACAACAAAAGACACGATGAATTCTGCGCTGACTCTTCAAGCTCCTACTCAGAAGTGACATGTGACACCTCTCTTCTGCCCACATTTCTGGGCCGAAGCAGGGGACATTCCAACTGTAACTTGAAGAAGAGTGAGGAAGTTACAGTCATGTGCTCAGATAAAGAGAACTGGGATATTTTTAAGCAACAGTCCAGTTGGCCTTCAGGAACCATTCCAAACTTTGGTAGTAGAGGCTGCTCCCCCGTTTCTCCCCATCCTGCCCACTCCTTCTGCCGACAGGACCTTTCCAGCCAGCTTCTGTCCTTATCACATAGACCATTAAACTCTTTGAAGCCCATGTCAGGCTCTCAAAAAGCCGTGCTTGGCTGGAAGTGGAACAAGGAGTATTTGCATGTCAGTGAGCATCCCGCTGGGCATGAGAAGCCAGTGTTCACTTCTGGAAAGCACTCACCCTAAATTTCTCCGAGTGTTCACTTACTGCCTCCCTCGCTTGGCTGGAGATGAGGTAGCATGCCCCTCATTTTCTCTGTGGGAGGAGAGAAAATGCCTCAGCCCTCTCAACTTGGTCAGCCACTCTCTTCTAAGAAATCCTCCAGACTCTAGAGGAGTCATGGGGCACAGGACAAGATCTGTCCACTCTTCGAAAGTTGTAAAACAATCTTTCACACACTGGGGTGCATGCCATTTGTTTTCAGCTTTGGGTTACAGCTGAAACTGGAGACATCAGGGAGAGTCCCATTCGGCATTTTATTCCATCTGTTAAGTGGGCCAGGGACAAGCTACCAAAAAAGTAGAAGGAAAACCAGGAGCATATATGGCCTTGGAGCCAGAGAGTGTTTCAAAAAGATGGAAGTGTTCAACCATTTTTAACCCCTTGAGAGACCAAGAAAAATAAGCACATAAAAGTGTCCATTGGATTTGGAAATAAATGTGATGACCTTACTAAGCGTGGGGAAGGAGCCATGTAACAGGGGCTGAGGAGGGAGAGGGAGGTGGGGAGGTGGGGACACCTGTGCCAGAAAGCACACAGCAAGAAGTGTGGCTGTAAAGAAAAAAGGGCTCAGGTGGTGCTTGGGGGAGATCTGGGGAGAAGAGGAGGGTTTATTTTATTTTTTTAAATGAAGGACTTGATCATGTATAAGTGCTAATTAAAAAAGGAGCTAGTTGAGAGTGAGAGATTAAATGGATGATGAAATGGTTTCAGCCAATAACTTTTCACCTCCAAAGGAATGCATTCTCTGCAGAGATGCTGAAGGAGCGGGTGCTGCTCACTGTATGGGTGGGGGAGGCGCGTGGGGGGAGGGAAGAAGAGCTGGAATACTGACTCTGGATGAATAGCAGCTGCGGTTTTCACTCAGCAGAATAGGTATGTTCCTGGAGCTCTAAAAACATAGAAACCTCCTTGAATCCTCAAGTGCATACTTTCATTTTCCCAGTGGTAAATGGGAGTCCTAACTTGTTCCCCTGGTCCTGTTCACCCAGCTCATGAAAGGAAGTTTTGATTTATTTTATTGCTTACCTTAGGAAAACCCCTCTAGGCACCAGTTAGCATTTGTGAGGAACTGATCTGCTAAGTGCTTTTTGTTTTCCAACTCCCACTCCAGGACTTTGATGCAGCAACAACCCTCTGTCCCCTCTGGAGGTGGGAACTCTTTGCACATTTTTAAATTATTTAATTTGGGATGACATTTAAAAAAAAAAACAAAAACCTGTGCTATGTGTAAAGTGGAGGTGTTTCCACAGCTCCATTTCAAACTGAGTGCTGTGGGTTGCTCACTTCGCTCTTGAAATATTCATGGCTCATAATAAAGAACCAGGTTAGTATTTTCATTTTAGCCCCTGCCATGCCCTCCAACGCCCCTCCACGACGACCATCTAATACTGTGCCTAGAAATAGTACGAGTTTAATCAGGGTCAGAGGAAAAGATGAATGGAGGACTGTATGAACGAATAAATGTGTAGGGTATGTGCAGCAGGTAATACAGAAAGTCTCACTCCACTCCTCTCGTAACCCCTCGTAACGTGCTTTGCTGAGCAGCCAAGGCTAGACAGCTCAAAGCTACCTGTTTCAGACTTCCTTAGGTCATTCTCCTCACACAGCCTCACTCCCACCAAGCAGGGACATCTAATTCAAGTCGTCAGAGAGAAGCCACCGACCGACCGTTGTGAGGCGAGAGGCGGGCCTCACCAGTTCCCTCTGGAGGCTTCTGATTTTTCTAAAGCAGTGGGAGCCGAGGTTCTGGTATCTAGTCCTTAATGCTGAAGGTATTTTGAAAATTGATAATGTTCCTTGAAAGCCTAAGAAAGAGTGTTTCAAAAACAGAGTTGCCGAGGCCTGGCCGGTGTGGCTCAGTTGGTTGAGCGTGGCCCCATGCCCTGTGTACTGAAAGGTTGCTCGCTTGATTGCCGGATCAGTTCCAGCTCAGGGCACATTCCCAGGTTGTGGGCTTGACCCCTGGTGCGATGGGGGGCTGGAGGGATGGGGGGATGTAGGAGGCAACCAAACAATATTACATTGTCACATCAATGCTTCTCTCTCTTTCCCTCTTCTTTCCTCTCTCTCTCAAAAGCAATAAACTATTCTTTAAAAACATAACAAAAAAGCTGTGCGGCTGAGGCAGTGTGGTCCTAGAATCACAATCACATCAGAGGCAGCAGCACCCCTGATGGGTCAGCTCAGAGTCATTTGTGGAAGATCAACCTAGATCTCCTTCCTCCAGTCCTTCCATGGTTGGGTAGGCAGTTAGTGCTGTTTCCTGGCCCTATGGTAGGACTGCTCTAACCTACCCCCTTGGCGTTGGGTTCAGCTATGAAACTTGCTTGAGCCAATGAAGTGAGAGCAAGCATCACCTCTCTCTTTCTACCACGGCTAACAGCAATGTTCCGGAAAGTGGTCTCTCTAGTAGCTCGGAATGATGATGCCACAGAATAAAATCCCCAATCAACCCATGATGTTCATGAATCATGAATGAGAAGTAAACATTTGTGGTGTTCTTTTCTTCTCTTTTGTATCTTGTTGAAAGTATGACTGATGTCCCCTTTGTTTTTTGTTTGTTTGTTTGTTTGTTTGTTTCCCATTGACCCCCTCCTCCCTGCACCTTCCTCTCCTAAGCCTTCACCACACTATTATCTGTATCCATGGGTATGCAAATTGTCCCCTCTGGAGTTCAACCAACTGGGA
Organism: Murina feae; assembly: GCA_004026665.1. NCBI lineage: Eukaryota > Metazoa > Chordata > Mammalia > Chiroptera > Vespertilionidae > Murina > Murina feae. The sequence goes on from PVJC01004294.1 coordinate 24,958, forward strand.
GTTCAACTGCTCACTATGATGTCTGCTGACCACCAGGGGGTGACACAGAATGAAGGAAGGCTGCAGCCAGCAACCAGAAAGCCTCCATTGGCCCTGATCGCCAACCAGGCCTAGGAACCTTACTCATGCACGAATTTTGTGCACCGGGCCTCTAGTATGCATAGAAATTCCAGGTTAATCTCTGCTCTCCAACCCACTCATCCCCACCTTCCCTCTGAAATTCATCAGTCTGTTCCATGGTTCTGTGTCTCTGGATCTATTTTGTTCATCAGTTTATATTGTTCATTAGATTCCACATATGAGTGAGATCATATGATACTTATCTTTCTCTGAGTGGCTTATTTTGCTTAGCATAACACTCCAGGTTCACCCATGCTGTTACAAATAGTTTTTAATACTCACCTAAGGATATTATTTTCCATTGACTTTTAGAGACAGTAGAAGGGAGAGGGAGAGACATAGAAAAACACTGGTGTGAGAAAAACACATCAGTTGGCTGCCTCCCACATGCCCCCAACCAGGGCTGGAAGCCAGCAACCGAGGTACATGCCCTTGACTGGAATCAAACCCAGGACCCTTCAGTCCATAGGCCAATGCTCTATCCACTGAGCCAAACCAGCTAGGGCGATGTACCACAGCTTTTTTATCCACTCATCTACTGATGGGCACTTGGGATGTTTCCAAATCTTAACTATTGTAAATTGTGCCTCTGTGAACATAGAGGTGCATATTTTTTTTTTCTGATTGGTGCTTACAGTTTCTTAGGATATATTTTTAGAAGTGGGATTACAGGGTCAAATGGGACTTCTGTTTTTAATTTTTTGAGGAAACTCCATACTCTTTTCCACAGTGCCTGCACCAGTCCGCATTCCTACCCACAGTGCTCCAGGGTTTCCTTTTCTCCGCATCCTCGCCAGCACTTGTCATTTGCTGATTTGCTGATGGTAGTCATTCTGACATGTGTGAGATGGTACCACACTGTTGTTTTGATTTGCATCTCTCAGATGATTAGTGACTTTGAGCATTTTTTCATGTTTCTTGGCCATCTGTATGTCCGATTTGGAGAAGTATCTATTTAGGCCCTTTGCCCATTTTTTAATTGGATTGTTTGTCTTCCTTTTGTTAAGTTGTATGCGCTCCCTATATATGTTGGAGACTAACCCCTCTGCAAGTGGCCCAAAATATTACTCTGCCCTTGGCTGGACAGAGATCCTTGTATGCAGTCCAGTGAGATGGGCTACAAACCTGGAGTTTCTATCAGTTCTCCCATGCGGGGAAGGTAACGATCTGGCTCCCAGGGATAGTGGGGACCACAAATTCCTCCCCCAATCTGGTCACTGGAGTTCCCGGAGGCTGCTCAAACCCTTGAGCTTGCTGTCTGCTTTTGTTTCCTTTGAAAAAGTCAAAATGCAGGGTGTGGCGGGCAGGGCTCCTGAGGGTGGGGCAGGGTTTTTTTCTTTACCTGCCCTTTGTCTATTGGGATCCCCTAGCTCCTCTCAGGAAAAATGGCTGTTTTGGTTTGGGTGCCTATGAATGACCAAATGCAAGATTCCTGGCTGCTGCTCTTCCACACCACCTCACCCCAGCCTCTCCTCAGGCGCCCCAAGTCCACATCTCTCTCCCTGCACCAAAGCCCTGGATGAGCAGCTGCAGATGAAAACTCCTGTGCTCTGGGTCTAGAGAAACGAAACGAAACAAAACAAAACAAAACAAAACTGCAGCTTTCTCTCCGACCAGCTGTGGTCTATGGGCTCCAGACTGCTGTGGAAAAGCAGCCCTGCGGCCTTTCACCGCTGGGTGTTACATGGGCTGTGGGTCTCAGCTCTGATGCTTGGGTTGTGGGGCCCAGCCTGGGTTCCGGGCCTCTGTCTTCTGAGGGAAGCCCAGGCTCTCCCCTCACTCTGGGCCTGCAGGCCTGCCGCCCCTGGGAGATGGGTCAGCTCCTCTCTTGACCTCACCTTCCTCCCCATCTCCAGGTGTTTTTTGTTCTTCCTTTCTGTGTCTCCTCCTCAGCCTGACCTCAGATGGTAATTCCAGGTGCATGTTCTCCCATTTAGTTGTATTTCTAGTCTGGGCCTGGGAGGAGGTGCACCCCAGGCCTGCCTGTTCCGCCGCCATTTCCCCTCTACCTTTGCTGGTTTATAACAAAGAGATTTGGGGGCCGTAGGGTTACTCAGCACAGCCCAGGCAATCCTGTTGACTCAGTGACACAATCCTTTCTTCTTAAACAATCTTCAATTGAGCCCTGAGCAATCACTTCCAGGAACGTGACACGGACACAGTTTAAAACCTAAACTCTGGTAAGCTTATGAGGTCATTATTACTGCCCCAATGAGGGGAGTCATCTCTTCCTTCTCTCATTTCCCCCCATACCTGGCAGCGAGCAGCAGGCCCACCCACTGGCCTGCACTCTCCCGGGGGCACTGTTCACAGTGAAGTGGTGCCCTGAGGAGACTATATTGAGGGTGATTCTCAGTCCAGGCAATGCCAAGGCCCTGCTGGGCAGCATGCTAGGGGTGCAGCAGGAATCAGCTCGTTTGCGTGGCCTCATTAGAAGGAAGTTAGGGAGTAAAGAAAACCCATAACCATAACATAATGTTTCAACCATAACATAATGTTTCACTAAATTATTAACTAGATGAGTATAGTTATCACGACAATAACTCCCTGAAAGGGAGAATGAATGATCAGGAACTAGCAAACTTTTCATTAAAATGCTCAATATAGTTCTGGCTTTTTATCCTGAGGTCTTAAACCTCAAATCCATCACATGAGAGAGGGCAGGTGGTGTACTTGCTAAGATTAGGTCCAGCTCCCTGTGGCAGAAGAATCCCAAATAACATTGACTTGTACAAGACAGAAATTTCCTTCTCTGCTACTCAGAAGCTCAAAAGGAGATAGCCCAGGATAGAGCAGTTTCGTGAAGTTCTCAGGGACACAGGGGCTCCTATGCCCTTCAACATGTGTCTTCTATGTTCTACCAGGGGTCCTCAAAATTTTTAAACAGGGGGCCAGTTCACTGTCCCTCAGACCGTTGGAGGGCCAGACAATAGTTAAAAAAAAAAAAACCATGAACAAATTCTATGCACACTGCACGTATCTTATTTTAAGCAGGACAGTTAGCGGCGGCAAAAACACCTGGCATGTGGCCCGCGGGCCATAGTTTGAGGATGCCTGTATCTAGTCCGTATGGCTGCTCAAGTCAAGTCACCACGTCTGCATTTAGGAACCAAGGAGGAAGGAAAAGGGAAGAAGAGCATGTGCCTTCTCTTGAAGGATTCACTTCACACTTCTGACCAACCAGAGCTTAGTCCCAGGATCACACTTCCAGCTACAGGACTAGAAAAGGAAGTTTTTTGTTTGTTTCTTTTTTCCTGGATGGCCCTGTGGCTAATGAAAAATAGAAGTTTATAAAGCAAAGGAAGGAAGAACGATTTGGGGGATATCTATATCACAGGTGGTTAGTGTCCCTCCAAAATTTATGTCCGCCAGTCATTCTTTTTGTGTGTGTCCACCATTCCTTCTGAACCGCAGAATGTGACCTTATTTGGAAATACAGCCTTTGCAGGTGTAACTAGCTAAGGACCTCAGGATGGGATGATCCTGAATTTAGGATGGGTCCTAAATGCACTGACTGGTGTCCTTATTAGAAAAGGAGAGGACACAGGGGCACAGAGAAGAAAGCCAAGTGAAGACAGAAGTAGAGATTGGAGTTAGGCTGCCACAAGCCAAGGAACACCAGAGGCCACCAGAAGCTGGAAGAGCCCAGAAAATATCCTCCACCCCTGCCAACCTCCCCCTTCAGCCCGCCCCGCCCCCCTCCTCAGGGCTCTCAGTGGATGGGTGGCCCTTCCAACACCTTTAGTTCAGACTTCTGGCCTCTGAACTGTGAGAGAGTACCTTTCTGTTGTTTCACGATCACCAGGTTTGTGGTATTATGTCACCGCAGACTCAGGAAACTAGTGCTGTGTGTTAAATTTTGCTTGTGGCTATTATTGGCCTTGAGAGTGATGAGAGCATAGCTGTAATAAAAATGGCAGGATTTCATTTTAAAGCGGATGCCTAGAGTGTTCCAGAGCCAGGGTGGCTTTCATCTGTGGTAGAGAGTCTGGCCTCTCACTCCTCTCATCATAGAACCATGATTTTCAGCTCCTCACGGAAGGAAATGGAGATACAGTACAAGCAATTTACATGTATCTAGTACCTTCCATGGCAAGACCCAACATTCATTTCTTACATAATCCTGACAACTATCCCATATTTTTAGTGTCAGACCCATTTCACAGGCGAGGACACGGGATGATCGGGGTTAAGTATGTGGTGTCCATGTGGTCAAGCACAGAATCAATGCTCATACCCAGCCTGTCTGATTCTCAAACACAGGCTCTTTCCCAAAGGGGTGATAAGGCTGGGGAATATCTGACTCACTGACCTACGGAACACTTTGTGCCAAAGGCCAGTTGATTTGCAGAGGGGATAAAGCTCTCCAGTGTTTATGTGTTCACGCCTAGGCATGACTTCCATGCCAAAGCAAATCAACTCAAAGTCAGCAAATCTTTTATGCACTGGGCACTGACGGAGATATAACGATGGGATGATAATCCTCCTTCTACAGCTCTTACAACCTTAGCAGCAGCTAGGGACTAGAAGTCTATAATAGGACTCTGTGGGTGTCTCTGTACACTGGCACTTATGATGGTTATACACCAGAATCAGCTGGGCACACTTTTAGAAATTAGGATTCTGAGGCCCCATGTTAGCCTATGGGATCAGAATGTTTTGATCCTGGACTCTGCATTTTCAAAAAGTTCTAGGTGATTCTTATCTAGCCAGTCTAGCCCCCATTTTAAGAATAAACAGTTTCCTTATACGGTATCTTAAATTTTAGTGATAAATAAAAATGCTAGCTATAGCTCATCCTGAGTGGCTCCATGGTTGGGCATCAACCTATGAACCTCCAGGTCCTGGTTTGATTCCGGGTCAAGGCACATGCCTCGGTTGTGGGCTCGATCCCCAGTGGGGGCATGCAGGAGGCAGCTGATCAATGATTCTCTCTCATCATTGATGTTTCTCTTTTTCTTTCCCTCTCCCTTCCTCTGAAATCAATAAAAATATATATTTAAAATGCTAGCTGTATATGATAAAATTATATTATAATTTTTTTTAGTAGTAATTGAATACTTCTTATATATTTGAGGAGCTAATTTAGGAGCACTCTTTAGATAATTTTTAATGTATTTACAGTGCCCTTCTGAAGAAGGGACAGCATTTTTTATTCCTATGGTAAATATGAAAATAGATTACAAGGAGGTCATATAGTCTTATTCACATGCCTCCAACAGCATCAAGCAGTAGCCTCTCTATGCCATCAGGATATTTCACATGGACCAAGCACTGAGGCAATGGCGTTTTCCCCTTTAAACTAGCCCACGGTGAATTCTGAATTTGGAGAGACAGAAAGACGGGTACGTCAACTGCTATCAGAGTTGGATTCTTCACAAAGACATTTGAATCACAAAGTTATAATTAGACTTGAAGTTCTTGCCTATGACAATATTATCTATTCACAATGATTCCAATGGCTATTACTTTCGCTTGAATTGTGTGTAACCTCTTCACTCCCCAGGCACTTAGATTGGTTTCCTTTAAAATTCTTTCCACTTAGCAGTGAATGGAATGCTCTAAAGATGCACTCTATTTAATGGGCACAACAGCTGCCAGACAGGCCTACTGGCAAGCTTATTTAAATTTTTAATCATCGTGGAAGATGAACACAGAAGGAAAGAGCTATATAAATTCTCCCACTAGTGTAGCAATAAAAATATATAAATAGTACTGGAAAGACCAATTTAACCAATTTCCATTTTGTAGAAATAAGTTTTGCTGGGTACATTGCACCACTTTTTTTCTCAGTCAGAAACTACTTGTAAGATATATATATATATATATATATATATATATATATATATATATATATATATTCAATTTGGTATATATTCAATTTGGTTTATTATTAACAAGAATATTAGTTTTCTCTTAAAAACCATTCTTCTATTAATTAAAAAATGATTAAAATAAAGCAAGAATTTGATTTGGGAAAGTCAGTCATTGAGGGAAATACATGAATGATAGATAAGTGCTGGGAAAAAATAGGGTATTTCCCCTATCAATAAGAAAAAGCAAGGAAATGTTAATGTAGTGAAACAAATCTTTACTAATTTGATCTTTTAAAATTCCACAAATGAAAAGAAGCCTATATAATAAAGAGCTAATATGCTAATTAAACTGAATGATGGAACAACCTTCTGAAATGACCTTCCGGAATGACCTTCCAGAATGAATAAGGAGTGGGTGGGGCTTCGGGGTAGCCAGGGCTGCAAGGCAGCCAGGGCCATGAGGGCCAAGGCAGCTGGGGCCTTGAGGGCTGAGCCCCTTGCATGAATTTCATGCATTGGGCCTCTAGTTTCTAATAAATTTTTAATATATTGATGTTAATACCAAGAAGAGGCCATGTCCACCTTCAGCAAATATTGGTCCTACTACATCTAATGTCTACAGCTTGTAGGGGCTTTGCACCCAGAAAGCATGTGGTTCTGAGAGGTGTGGAGTGTAGTCATGAAGAAAACAGTTTGTCTGAGTTTCAAAGCTGACTCTGCCTCTCAGAGGCTGTGTGACACTGGTCATCATCCTTAACCTTCTGTGCCTCAGCTTCCTCCTTTATAATGAAGACAATGATAGCACCCACCCATAGGGTTGTTGTGAAAGTTAAATGATCTGCTGCATGTGATGCCCTCAGAATACTGTCTAGCCCAGAGTGAGCACCCAGTAAATCTTAGCTGTTATTTCTATCCTAACTTACTTAAGGGTTATTAGCTCCTTCCTAGTGCACCAGAAGAATAGGGGTCAGCATGCAATTGATGAGCTGTTATGGAACCTGAATAAAATGCACCCTATAATAATGGGGTAATTCAATAGTAAATACTATAAGCTGGCATTGTTGTGGGTACCCAGAATATATCAGTGAACAAAAATAAAAAGCTCAGCCCTTGAAGGGCTTACTTTCTGATAGGGGCAGATGAAAAATCTATATCTACAGTAATAAAAGAGAAAAATGCAAATTGGTGTCACTCTGCTATATCCCAAGCCACACCCACCAGCCAATCAGAGTGACTATATGCAAATTAACCCAACCAAGATGGCGGCCGGCAGCCACAGAGCTAGAGCAACCAGGGGGCTTGGTTACCCTAGCACTGGAGGAAGCCAAGCTTCCCACCGGCCCTGGCCTGCGGTGGCCTCCGCTAAAAGTAACAAAGTTTCAATGTGCACCAGGGCACTAGTAAATAATAAATGAGTAAATTATATCTTATGTTAGAAGATGATAAGTATTTGGTGAACAAAATAGGGCAGGATATAGAGAATTTAGAGTTCAGGTGGAGTATACCAGCTGCATTAAGAAGGTGACCTTTGAGCAAAGGCATGAAAGGGGTAAGAGGAGTTGACATTGCAAGATATCAGGAGGAAAAGCATTCAGCAGAGGGACCAATCTGTGTAAAAACCCCAAAAGTGTAGAGCAGGACTGGCATGTCCAAGACTCTCTGTCTCAGAGTAAAAGCCAAAGTCCTCCAAATGGGATGAAAGGCTGCACACTTGCCCTCCCTGAACCTCCTATTTATTATCTCTAACCTTGTCACTCCTCTAACCTGGTCAGTTTTCCCTCCTCATTCACTTTACTCTAGCCGCACTACCCTAGCCTTGCTGCTCCTCACAGAGCCACCCAGTATCCCCTCTTATGGCTATTCATTGGCTATATCTTCTGTCCAGAAAGCTCTTCCCTCAGGACCGTCATCTCCTCCAAGTCTTTGATCAAATCACACCTTCTCAATGAGGCCTATCCTGACTATCCCATTCCTGTAAATTTCTTTTTCTTAGCACACCATGTTTTTATATATGTATACTTTATGGTTGGGGTGTGTGTGTATATCTTAATCCTCACCTGAGGATACTTTTTCTATTGATTTTTAGAGAACGTGGAAGGGAGAGGGGGTGGAGAGAGAGAGATAGATAAAAGGAGAAACATTGATGAGAGAGAAACATTGATCAGTTGCCTCCCACATGCACCCCAACTAGAGCCAGGGGTAGAACCTGCAACCCAAGTATGTGTCCTTGATTGGGAATTGAACCCTTTGGTGAGAAGGCCCACACTCTAATCACAGAACCGTGCCAGTCAGGGCTATAGCCTTTATGTTGTTAAAAAATTCTTTCACCCAGTCAGTGTTGCTCAAAGGTTAAGCATTGACCTATAAACCAGGAGGTCACGGGTGGATTTCCAGTCAGGGCACATGCCTGGGTTGTGGGCTCAGTCCCAGCAGGGGGAATGCATGAGGCAGCCAATCAATGATTCTCTCTTATTAGTGATGTTCCTATCGCTCCCTCCCTTCCTCTCTAAAAGTAATAAAAATATAGTTTAAAAATTTATCTCTTCCCCGCTAGAATATAAGCTGTACAGTTTTGAGATCTTAATTTGTTTTGTTTGGTTCCTAGCACAGTTCTTGGCACATAGCATGTTCAACAAATGTGTGTGGAATGAATGAGTGTCACATGCTCTAGCTCTATTTTGTATAATGTTTTTACAAGAAAATTGTTTTAGTTTTGCATTCCAAGTATTCATAGTGGTAGACATACTAATATTTCTCTTGGCAGTATTTATCCTGATAATATTTTCTCAGTTTTGATTAATTTATGATAATATGTGAGTTAGCTACTACTTTAATAGGTACCAGGGATTTTGTTTTTATTCAGGTGAGGGCAACAGATCAAGAGATGAGTGCTATTGAAAAGATAATTGATGGATGTTAACTAAAGTTACTATGGTAATCATTTTGCAACATATACATACATCAAGTCATCATGTGGTACAACTAAAACTAATGTTATATAATGACTAAGTCATATGCCAATTATCTAATCTAATAAAAGAGTAATATGCAAATTAACCATCACTCTGAGACACCTAAGCCATGCCCACCAGCCGATCAGAGCGGCTGTATGCAAATTAACCCAGCCAAGATGGCAGCTGGCAGCCACAGAGCTAGAGCAAATAGGAGGCTTCATTGCCTGACTAGGCCTCTGCTCAAGGCAACAAAGTTTCAATTATAGAAGATAGATAAACCCCAGAAACCTGATTCCAGCCAGCCTTGTTGGGACATTGGGTCAATAGGAGCTGTGGGCAGCCTAAGAATGGCCCTCAGCCCCTCACCCAGGCTGGCCACACCCCCATGGGGTGAGGGTCCCCAATGGAGGCCTTGGCCAGCCTGCAGCCATTAGCCCCTCATGCAGGCTGGCCAGGCCCACCAGCAGGTGGATATCCCCCAAGGGGTCCCAGAGTGTGAGAGGACACAGGCCGGGCTTAGGGAACCCCCCCCGCCGAGTGCACAAATTTTGTGCACCGGGCCCCTGGTATATCAATAAAACTAGGGAAAAATATAGTTTGTTACTCACAGTTGCCAAGAGTGGGGGGTCTGCCACACCATGCAAGGCCACTTGGGGAAACACCAGGGTTGGGTAGGAGGTAGAAGGAATGTTGGGCAGACATGAGCACCAGCCTTTGTTGTGGTTTCTGTGGGAAAGGCAACGCAAGGCTGGCTAAGCAGATTTAGGGTTGGCTAGCTGAGTAATTTCAGCGGGCTCTTACTACAAGGGTGATTTTTCATTGTACCTGGCCCGAGGGTGGTTTAGGGCAAGGGCATAGTGTCCGGACTGCAAGAGCCTGATAAAATGAGGCGAGTAACAGTATGGACCCCAGTTTGGTTGGTTTGCAATCTGTAGGAATTAGCAAACCTTGGGAGGGGCAGTCTCCATGGCCCCAAGATGTCACAGCATCATAAAATACAGAAAATAAAAAAACTTGATTAATATAGGTACATGTTGAAAACTGTAATTCAAGAAGCTTTCTGTTTTATTCAGGCCTTCTAACATGCTCTTCCTTTGCCTGAAACACCTCCCCTTTCCCTGTTCACAAGACTATTACTCATCCTTCAGATCTTAACTTGAAGGTCATTTACCAGGATGACCACACAAGAGCAGAACTTGTCCCTTTCATTCATCACCACATCACCGGTGCAAAGTACAGTGCCTGACATGTAGTGAAGGCTCGGTGGATATCTTCATGATTCTAGAGAGAAACAAAGTATTAACCCTTAAATTATCTGGCTCTGCTTGATGACACATCTCTTTCCCAGAGTTAAAGCTAATGCATTTAAAATATTTGCATGGCTGTGAATCACAGCCTTTTCTTTTTCTTGCTGTTGGCCCTGCCAACTTCTCCCTTCAGGTTTATATAATCGTATAAGCGATTGGTGTGTTAGAAGAAGAGTTTTAAATTAGCAGTTGACTTCATCAATTAACAGCCTGACATTGTGATTCCAAGGTAGCACATCACACAATTTCCAGAGCTTTGAAACCTCCTATTTAAATTTAGTAGGTCAGTTAACTTCTTAAGGACTTCACACTGTTAACAACATTCACTAATGCTGTTGGTAATGCAAGTGGTTTCTCAACTTTGAAACATATGCTTCTATTTCCAAAGTAAGATTTTGGAGTTGTTGGAAACTTTAGAAAGTTGACCTAGTTTTATCATTTCAAAAAACCCCAGACTTTTATGTTACCCTACTTATGTACCATAACATTTTGTCCTATTGCCTTGAGAGAATAGACCCAATTCAAATGATTCTGCACTTTCTCCCTGTAACTCACCATGGTGTTTAATACAGAGAATGGGCAGGCAGCAAGTGGCACACTGTCTGACAAAGAAATAATAATTTGTAAAAAGTGCCATTTGATTTATACATCACTTGGCATTTTTTCCTTTGATGAGAAACTTTCTGTATTTTCCAAATGAAGCTCTTTGCCCAAAGCAGTTAAGGAGAGGTTTTCAGCTATGCCCAACCTTTAATTACAAATGAAATTCGAGAGCCAAATAAGTGAAATTTAACAGATGACATTTCCCAGGCCACGTATATGGAGTATTTTCGAGTAGAAGGAGAGAGGTGGTCAATGCACTCCAATAGGGGGAACACCGCTCAGCCAGAAGCCCTGAGCTGGGTGCTGAGGATGTCAGAAGGGGAACGGGCCTAAGCCGGCAGTCTGATATCCTCCTAGGGCTCCTGGACTCGAGAGAGGGCAGGCCAGGCTGAAAGAACCCGCCTCAAGTGCACGAATGCACTGGGCCTCTAGTGTTTAATAGTAAAATTTTCACATAAAAATCTAAATTTTTGGCTTTTCTTTTAAAAATTGGTCATCTGTATGACAATAATGTTAAAGCTGGCTGCCCTTGTGTTGCTGGGGGTGTGGGGGGGATTTGTTAATTCGCATATCTGAGGAGCACCTTGTCAGTGTCTGTCTTGTGCCTGTAGGCCTTGGACATTATGACCTCTGCCAGAGACTAATTAATTTAGGTAGCTAGAAAGAGATGAAACAAAGCAGCATTTATGATGGACACAATTCCTGGGCGGCTGAGCTCGTGATTAGGCATCAAGAAGTGCGTGTTTGTGCTCCAGCTCCACCCTCACCTAGCCCTGGGGCCTGGAACAAAACTTTTATGAGGATCAGTTTCCTTTTCTGTACAAATGAGATGATGGGAAGTAATTTCGAAGGCCCCCCATAGCTGTCATATTAAATTATGGAATTATCATTTTGTGAGTTAGGGGAGGCATAAATCACCAACATATTTGGCGTGATGACAAGTTTTGGAAACAGTGGTGATTGCACAACATTACTGAGGTCCTTAATGTCATTGAATTGTACACTTACAAATGGTTAACAAGGCAAATTTTCTTATTTTATCATAATACAAAATTTTTTTTATTAAAAAAAGAAAGGTATCCACATGGATTTGGACTCAGTCCTCCAATACCAAGGACCAGCTGGTTGGTTCCTTAATGGATGAAGTTTAGGAGACAGTGGGGAGGGGAGAGAACCCATAGTGCATTTTAGGCCTAAAACTTGGCTGGCTCTGTGCAAAGGTACTCTTGGCCTCACACTTCCCTTGGCTTTCTTGGCTGGATGCTACTGCATTGTCTGCTTCCCACAGGGACTGGTGGGGCCTCCAGGCTGTCTATACCCTCCCTCCCTCTCCAACCCAGCGGAGGAAACTACGCTAACAATCTGGACTAAATTGTAAAATTGTTCTACTTCCTCTTTGCCTTTTCCGCCAGCCGAGAAAGGCTGGGTTATAACCTGCAACCTAGAGTTAACTAAGAAATATCTGCAAAAAAAGCCAGCACAGTCTGAGTTTTCCTTTGCTTCATAGTATTATTGCTCTGGCTAGATAACATTTATGACTGCTACACTAAATGCCAGGAGTTTTTTTCTAATGTAATGATTTATTTAATCCTCGTGCTAACTCCCAATTATTTTACATTGTTAAATCTTGTCATTCATTTGGTTGGAAGTTGGTACCCTAGTTAGGAATCCCAGTCATCAGCCTGTAAGGAGAGGATCCACCCTGTTCTCTCCCCACCCTCCCAGTGTAGGTCCCACCTTTGCGGAAATGGCACCTTAGCATCCCAGGTCCTATAAAATACGAAGAAAAGACTTAATCTGAAAGGCCATGGCAAAGAGCTCTAAGGCTGCCTCTTTCCCTCCAGGCCTGCTGCCATTTGTTCTGTTTCGTCGCCCTTTCCAACTTTTCCATAATTAAAAGGCGGGTGTCCTTTTCCTATTCATCTACGCTGCTTCCCATCTCTGTAAACTGATTCCTGAGCACGAAACACAGGCTGATCAGTTAACCCAGTAAATGACTCACAATTCCTCTCCTTGGTCTCCGCCATGGGACTGGCCATGCAACACAACACACATTCTACGCAGATAAAAACACCTGCCACCCACCTGCAGTTAACACGTGTAACACCTTCCTCTCCTCCGCACACCATGCTCCTGCGTGGGGCCTGAGTTGCCCGGCTGTCAGCCTGTGGGGTCTGGCTGAGCTCGGGTGACATAATCAATGACAGGACGGCAGAGAAGGGAACTACAGGCTGAGCATGTTTGAGGAAGGGCTGATTAATTTGGGGCAAAATGAAAATTTAAACATTGTACCATGACAGAAAACTAGCAGCTGATTTTTGTTCATTTTTTGAGGTCAACTTTACATACATTGAAATGGACATACTGCGACTGCCATTTTAACAAGTGGATTTGCGCACATGACCACCTTTCCATCACCCTAGTGCCCCTCACCGGTCAGTCTTCTCAGTAGTTCATTTCTTTGTATCGCTGTGTAGAGTCTTACTGTGGTGCATCTAATTTTAAATTATTTTAATGTAAGGTGGCCAAATTTAAAGCAGTACACCATTGACTGGGGGGGTTATTTTTTTTTAATTTAAAATTTTTTTTATTATTATTTAAAATATTACAAAGAATAATCAGAACTTTTTTAAAACACCGAGGGATGCGGGACAAATTGTTAAAAATCGGGACTTCCCGCCAAAAGCGGGACGTCTGGTTACCTTATTTTAGTGATACGAACAGTCTAGGATTACATTTTGCCTTGCAAAACGTTTAAACATCATCCATCACAAGTCTATTATCCTTGGGCCACTCTGCCCTTTATTCTCACCTCCTGGAGATAATTATTGGGACCTGTTGGTGCAGGTCCTTTGAGTCTTTTTGTCCCCTTCCTATGCTCTCACACCCACATATGGCAGGTATCCCATTCTCCGTATCGCTCTGCAACTGGTTTGTTTTATTTATTTTTTAAATTGACTTCAGGAAGAGGGAGAGATAGAAACATCAATGATGAGAGAGAATCATTGATTGGCTGCCTTCTGCATGCTCCCCGCAAACCCCCCTCCCCCAACTGGGGATTGAGCCTGCAACCTGGGCATGTGCCCTGATCAGGAATCAAACCATGACTTCCTGCTTCTTAGGTTGATGCTCTACCACTGTGTCACGCCAGCTGGGCTACAACTGGCTTTTTAAACTCAACAGGATGTCTTTGCAGATATGACTGTGTTTGTGCACTGAGATCCACCTTCTTTTTAGACCCGCTGCATGGTGTTTCATCACATGGATATTCCACACTTTAATTAGTCATTACTGAGATGGTATCCAAACCTTCCATTTCAACAACTGCTGCAGTAAACGTATTTGTCATGCTTCCTTGCGCACACAGGCATTTCTGTAGGGTCCATGTGGAGAAGTGAACTTCTGAGTCAGCATGTTGGGCATTTAAGTTTCTGTAGACTTGCCAAAGTACCAATATTAATTCACATGCCCCCACTATTGCTTAGAGTGTTATAAAACTATGGGGGGAAGATCTTACCCATTTTTATTTGTGCTTTGTTAATTCTAGAAGGTTGAACATTTTTTCATATACTTATTGTCTGTTTGTTGCTTTCTTTTTACTAAAGAGCTCCTGGCCTGATTTTCTTATTGGGTAATTTCTCTTTTACGTGATAGTTTTATTAGTTTATCACTATAAACTAGAGGCCCAGTGCACAAAAATTTGTGCACTCTGGGGGGGAGAGGGAGGAGTCCCTCAGCCTGGCCTGTGCCCTCTCACAGTCTGGGACCCCTTGGGGGATGTCCACCTGCTGGCTTAGGCCCACTCCCTGGGGGAACAGGCCTACTACGTTGGCAGTCAGACATCCCTCTGGCAGCCTGGGAGCCCTTGGGGGATGTCCACTTGCCAGCTGGGAGCAGGCCTAAGCTGCAGTCAAACATCCTTAGCAGTGCTGAGGAGGTGGGAGAGTCTCTTGCCACCACCACTGTGCTGGCAGCCGTCAGCCTGGCTTGTGGCTGAGCAGAGATCCCCCTGTGGGAGCACACTGACCACCAGGGGGCAGCTCCTGCATTGAGCATCTGCTCCCTGGTGGTCAGTGTGTGTCCTAGTAACCAGTCATTCTACTGTTAGGGTTCATTTGCATATTACCCTTTTATTATATAGGATAGAGGCCTGGTGCATGGGTGGGGGCCAGCGGGTTTACCTTGAAGGGTGTCCCGGATCAGGGTGGGGGTCCCACTGGGGTGCCTGGTCATCCTGGGTGAGGGGCTGATGGTTGTTTGCAGGCTGGTCAATCCCCCCAGTGGGAACCCTCACCCCATGGGGGTGTGGCTAGCCTGGGTGAGGGGCTGAGGGCCGTTTCCAGGCTGGCCATGCCCGAGGACTGGAAGCAGGTAACTGGGATTTATTTATCTTCTATAATTAAAACTTTGTAGCCTTGAGCAGAGTACAGGGTCAGCCAGGGCAGGCAGGAAGCTTGGCTTCCTTCATCACCAGGGGCAATGCAAACCTCCTGCTTGCTCCAGCTCCAGCCATCTTTCTGATGGAGTGAGGATGTGATGGTTATTTTGCATATTACTCTTTTATTAGATAGGATAGCTTAGTTTTACTATGTATTCTTATTGGCAGTGCCAAGCCTTTGTTGTATTTTTGTAATTAAGTTTTTGTTGGTTATTTTGTAGTACAGAGACTTTAAGCTAGATTTAATCTTTGAGTTTTGACTTTTGCTTTCTTGGGTTGAAGAAAATCTTCCTTATTCCAAGGTCATAAGCAGAGGGATTTATTTCCTTCTGGTATTTTTGTAGTCGATGGGCTGATTTTGACATGCTCATGGGACATTCTGATAGGGAAATCCCAATCTCCTCCTATATTTTAACAAGTAACTTTATTCCTATCATTTTAGGCATCTTGAATTTTCAACTATTTCCGTTTTGGGGGCAGGTTGCTAAATAAAAAATATGAAGTTATCCCATTTTAATATCTTTTATTCATTTTTTTAATCTACCTTAACTGATGGTCGGAAAACAGTCTATTCACTCAGCAAGTATCTATCTGTAAGTGGTGGCAGGCACCAGGCCACTGTGTGAGGTAAGACAGAGGCCTGACTGTGAGCTTAGTCTGGCCTGGAAGGCAGACATACAAGAACTGAGATGGACAGTGAGCGCCTATAGGGTGCTGTAATGTCAGTGGAGGTCAAGCTGTCTTGGAGATGTCAATAAAATTTGTGTGGAGCTTTTGCCACATGCCCTGTGGGAAACGTAATGTCTTTCTCAAGGTCACTGGGAATCCCTTGGGGCTCTTGCGACCTGTGGCTGAGTTTTTGCTTCGCTCCGCTGTTTCCTTTGCCTCTCACCTCTGCAGTTGCTCCCTGATCTCCTCTCCTAACTTGGTTTATTCTCCTCCATTTCCCCTGAAGCCACTCACTGATGCATATGTCTATGAAACTCCAGTGAAGCTGTGGGGAGAGGCGGTGTAAGTGCAACAGCCAGACAGACTGAAATCCGACACCCTCTCCCGCCTTGCCAGCTGGTGCCCTGTAGGACTTTCACTGGTCACCTTTCTCTGTGGGGACCAGAGCCTGCACCTTTGGTGTCTTCTTTCTGCCTCAAGACTCCCTAGGTATCTTGCTTTCCTGGTCCTTTTGGAAGCTCCATTTACCCCTGTTTATTATGCAGATCAATTTCACAGACTAGTCTCATCTGTTCTCAGCACAGAAAAACTGGCGGAGGATTCAGAGTTTCTGCCTCTGTCTTCCCTCTGTAAGTGTAAGATGAAGTTTCCTGTTAAGGATTATGCTGCCCTTTTTGTTAGCAGGCAGCAGCAGCCATAGTCAGTTTTGGGTTTAAATAACTTTTTCCCCTAACAGAGGGATGTAGTTAACACCATGTGAGTAGTCACTGAGGAAGTGGCATTGAAGCTGAGATCTAAGGAGGACCATGTGAGGGCTGGGCTGGGAGGGGTAGGCTTGGTGGGGAAGTATTCCAGGCAGAGTGAGCAGCACATGCAAAGGCTAGAACAAGGCTTATTCAAGAAATTAAGAAAAGACAACAGGAATGAAGAGACTGAGGGTAGGCCAGCTGGCATGGCTCATTGATTGAGCATCAACCTATGAACCAAGAGGTCATAGCTTCTATTCCTGGTCAGGACATATGCCTGGATTGTGGGCTCGATCCCCAGTGTAGGGTGTGCAAGAGGCAGCTGATCAGTGATTCTCTCTTATCACTCATGTTTCTATCTCTTTCTCTCTCCCCCCCTTCCTCTCTGACATCAAAAAAAATAATTTTTTTTTCAAAGAAGAGAGAGATTGAGGGTGAAATGGGGTTAGGCTGACTTTATCCTAAGGGCAAAGTGAGGGTGAGGGCAATGGCAAAATATGTAAGCATGGTAAGAAGTAACAGGCTTTAATTTTACATTTTAAAGAACATTACTCTGTCAGATATAACCCGCACCCATCTGGATGACTATACTTTCTTTTCTTTTTTTAAAAAAAGGAAAATAAGTGTTGGTAATGAAGTAGAGAAATTGGAACTCTTGTACAATGTTGGTGAGAATGCAACATGGTGCAGCCACTCTAGAAAATAGTCTGGTAGTTATTTTTTTTTTCTTTAACAAATATTTTTATTGATTTCAGAGAAGAAGAGAGAGGGAGAGATAGAAACATCAATGATGAGAGTGAATCATTGATCTGCTGCCTCCTGCACGCTCCTCATTGGGGATCAAGCTCGCAACCCAGGCACGTACCCTTGACTGGAATTGAACACAGGACCCTTCAGTCCACAGGCTGACACTCTGTCCACTGAGCCAAACCAGCTAGGACCTGGCAGTTCTTCAAAATGTTAAACAAAGAATTATCACATGGCCAAGCAATTTAGCTCCTAGCAACTTAGCCAAAGAAATTAAAAATTGGCATTCAAACAAATACTTGTACACAAATGCTTAAAGCAACACTATACACAATTGTCCAAAGGTGGCAATAACCCCGATGTCAATAAAGTGATGAATGGATAAACAAAATGAGGTATGTCTGTATAATAGAATATTATATATTCAGAACAAGAAGTCAAGTGCTGAAACATGCTATAATATCAACGGTACTGAGAGATGCCAGACACAAAATGTCACATATTGTATTTACATGAAATGTTCAGATCAGGCAAAGCCATAGAAGCAGATAGTAAATTTGTGTTTTTAGGGGTTAGGAAAAAGGGGAGTGACTGCTTTTGGGACACAGAGGTTCCCTCTGGGGCAGCAAAAATCTTTTGGAACTAGACGGAGGTGATGGTATTATAACATTTTAAATGCACTAAATGCCACTGAATTGCATATTTAAAAATGGTCAGTTTTTTGGTATGTGACATTTACCTCAATAAAAATAAGATTATTTGGAGAATGAACTGGAGGCGGCAAGAATGGTGATGGGAGGACAATGGACACGCTGCTGCATCGGTCCTGGTTAAAAATGATAGTGACTTGGAGTAGGGCAGGGGCGATGGCATCTTGGTGCTGAACCACCTGGAAAATGTCCATATACATTGGGCAGGAGATCAGGATTTTAGAAAAAGGAGAGGTAGCACCAAGAGTCAGGGTGCAACCTCAGGATGAGGAGTGCTTCTCCAGCTTGTAGCTGAAGTCCCACAAAGGATGAGCACATGAGGAGGGCAAGTGGCAAAGAGACAGCACGAGGAGGCCAGGGTGAGGTCCGGAGGCTTTTAGATTAAAAATGTAAAAAAAATCTTACAATGTTAAAACATTGATCCAGGACAACAGAGGAACATCTAATAGTAATCTGAGGGGAAAACCAGGTTTGGGGAAGCTTGTATTATAGGCTAGGGCAGTGGTTCTCAATATTCTGGTCCTTTAAATACAGTTCCTCATGTTGTCACCCAACCATAAAATTATTTTTGTTGCTACTTCATAACTGTAATGTTGCCACTGTTATGAATTGTAATGTAAATATCTGATATGCAGGATGGTCTTAGGCGACCTCTGTGAAAGGGTTGTTCGACCTCCAAACGGGTCACGACCCACAGGTTGAGAACTGCTGGGCTAGGGGATAACAGTGCTTTCAGCCCCAAGAGAAGGAGCTACAACCGAGGGCAGGTGTATTTGATGCAACTAACAAGACCAGAGTCTACCAGTTGGCTCCAGGGAGGAACTCCTTCCTCTGAGGACAAAGACAGATGATGTGGGAGCACTATTTTGACATGAGAGTTACAAATGTTGTGAGACTTCCACTCAAACGCGAGGGAGGGATGCGGGCTGGACAATGTGCAAACGTCTGGGAACAGATTTTGAGGAGAATGTACCAGAGAGTAAACTGGGTCTGGAAAAAGTCTTGCCAAGGAGTCCTGAAAGTCAGGAACATACTTCTGTAGGGGAGCCAAGTTTTTTGTTATGTAATGTATTTATTTTTTTCTAAAAGCACCAAGCCAACATAAGAATGAAGACAGTGATCCTAGTAGGTATAGTGTTACATAAAACGCTTTAGTCAGGCAACAAACAGAATGGGAATAGTGTCAAAGAAACACAAGACGTCTCATAAGAAGTAGGATTTGAAAACTTTCCACATGTAAGCTCCTTCTTCAAAAGAAATGCTATTTAAAAACTGTATTGGACTAGAGGCCCAGTGCACAAAATTCTTGCTCTCAGGGAGCAGGGGGGCGGTGGGAGGGTGGGGGTCCCTCAGCCCAGCCTGTGCCCTCTCGCAGTCTGGGAACCCTTGGGGGATGTCTGACTGCCATCTTAAGGGAATGGGCCTATGCTGTCAGACATCTTTAGCCCTGCTGTGTTGGCGAGAGAGGCTCTTGTTGCCACTGCCCTCACCAACTGTGAAACCAGCTTCTGGCTGAGTGGTGCTTCCCCTGTGGGAGCACACTGATCACCAGGGGGCAGCTCCTGCATTGAGTGTCTGCCCCCTGGGGGTCAGTGTGCATCATAGCAACCAGTCATTCCACTGGTCAGTCGATTTGCATATTAGCCTTTTAGTGAAATCTAAAACAAACAAACAAACAAAAAACCCCAAACTCACAGAAAGAGAGTAGAAAAGTGGCTACCAGGGGCAGGGGGTGGGGGGAAATAGGGAGAGGTTGGTAAAGGGTACAAACTTTCAGTTGTAATGAATAAGATCTGAGGATCTAATATAACACATGGCGACTATAGTTGATAACATTGTTATTGTGTAATTGAAATTGCTAAAATTTATTGTTCTCAATAAACAAATAAGGTGATGCTGTGTTAACTAAATGGGGGAATCCTCTCACAACAAATACATATATCAAATCATCATGGTACCTACTTTAAATATCATAATTTTATATGTTTATTATAATTCAATAAGGCTGGGAACAACCCACTCACACACAAAAGACATGAACAAAAGCATATCACATGAGGGAAATCAGAAGGCGTTTGGTCAGTAGACCAGTTGGCTGGAACACAGCAGCAGTGTATAAAGCGTGGCAGGATGAAGCTCTGAATTTAAGCAGAACGTGAACTCAGGAACACGCCACTAAGGGGATTAGGTAGGTAAAGTGGTGAAACTGAAAGCTCTTTTACCATGCTGACTGAACAGGGCTCAATCATATTAAATAGGTCGATGAAAAGAACTTGCCACAATGCCTGTCACTGAGCCAATGCTCAAGGTGAGTCAAAGTCATCAGTAGTTACTGGGATGAGCTTTGCAGGATGAAGGAACTGCACATCTGTAGCCACCTCACACCCAATATATTGAACATTGCCTCTTCATTCCTTACTCTGGTCCAAGGTCCCCAGCACAGACAGCCATACCACCATGCAACTGTCCAAGTCAGGAACCTCTCTTCACACTCTTATAACCAGCTAAGCCCTGATGTTCCTACTCCCAAAGTGGATTTCCAACCATTCTGCTTCCTTCATCTTTACTGCCATCCTCCTGCATCTTACCTAGACTTATGCAATGGTTTCCTATCCATGTTTCCATCTTCGATACCCCACAATCTATGTTCAACTCACAGCAATCTTTTAAAAACATAGCCTCACCCTGTGTTTCTTAAAGTATCTTATTCGCTTCCCACTTATTTCACCCACTTTTTCTCCATGGCGTCCAGGACTCCATCTTTCTACATTCCATTTTCCCTTTGCTGGCCAACGATCCAGACACGATGCTCTTCCTTATCTGGGGCCCACTACATGTTCTACTTCCTCTGACTCAGATGGTAGCCTACTCAATTCCCATCCTCCCCCCCCCCCCCCCCCCCCCCCCCCCCCCCCCCCCCCCCCCCCCCCCGCCCTGCTGTCAGGCTCTTTCTCATTCTCTAGTAGCAGCTTTGACATCACCCTCTCAGACACTTTGCATGAGCACACACCATTCTAAGCAGATTGCTTCTTTGCCTACACTCCCCCTTTATGGGTTGTTTGTCCATTACACTTCCTTTGCCTTCATAGTAATAGCTATATTTGAAATTGTATTTATAATTTTGGATTTTCTTGTTTAATGCCTATGTTGGAAGCTTTCAGGTGTAGATATTACATAAATAAGGATCTTTATCTCCCAAGTGGAAATGCAGAGATAGATGCGATTCGGGTTGGGTCACATGTTCTCCTTATCATCAAGAGGAATGCCTTAGGGTGGTCACCTTGACCCCGAGCTTATGACCAAATAAATAGGATGTGGTTGGACTAATGGGAAATACAACTCTAGGACTGAGGTTACCTCCTGGAATTGCATTCACTGCTACACAATGAAGAGTGGGGTGAACACTGGGGTGTCAACCCCATTATCCACTGACATCTCTACATTCAGTGAGAGGAGGGATCTCTCTGCTTACTTCATTCCTGTGTACTGGGCTCCTAGCACAGCACCTGAAAGGTAGTAGGAGCTCAGTGAGTATTTGGTGAATAAACAAAGAAATGGAGAAGAGTCTAGGAACCAGTTGGAGGTCTCTGATGTAGTGGAGGATACAGACAACTTACAAACCAGTCCCCCCAAAGGAAAGGGATACTATTTACTCAAAAGTTTTGGACTTGGTCATTGACCAGGTGTGAAATGAGAGAGGGAGATGAAGTCCACGGCAGGCCTGGCCAGTGTGGCTCAGTGGTTGAGCACTGACCCATGAACTGGGAGGCCACAGTTCAATTCCCGGTTCAGGCACATGCCTGGGGTTTGGGCTTGATTACCAGCAGGGGATGTGCAGGAGGCAGCTGACTGGTAATTCTTTCTCATCTTTGATATCTCTCTCTCTCTCTCTCTCTCTCTCTCTCTCCCCCTTTCCCCCTTCCTCTCTCTGATATCACAGAAAACTTTTTTTTTTTTTTAAATCCAAGACAATTCTGAGCTTGGGGTCATAGTCTTTGGTTTTAACTCCTGGCTCCTTGCTTTCAATTCAGTGCTCCACCATCCCAAGCAAGTACTAAAAATGGGGCTGAGGACAGAACTTCAAGACATACATTCTCACCTGGGGGAGATGTTGACCACAAATGAGTGAAAATTAATTCTTGGGGGAGGAAAAAAAAATCAAATATTACAATAGTTTGTAGTCCTCCAAAGCGCTACCTTCTTCAACAAAATCTTATCCCCTAGTATTTAATTTAGGATGAATTTAAATTAAATAAAAACTTTCTCCTTAGGAGGGGGACAATACTGAATTTTTAAAAAAGGTTAAGAAACACTGAATTCAAAGATGAAAGTCCTGGCCAGTTTGCTCAGTGGTTAGACTGTTGGCCCTTGAACTGAAGAATTTCATGTTTGATTCCAGGTCAAGCGCACATGTACCTCAGTTGCAGGTTCATCCTTGTCCTTAGTGCAAGAGTGTGTGGGAGGCAATCAATCAATGTGTTCCTCTTACATCGATGTTTCTCTCTCTCTCTTCCTCCTCCTTCTTCTCTTTCACTCTATCTAAATATCAATGAAAAAGGGGGATGGGGTGGGAGAGGGCAATGGAGGGGGAAGGTACATATGCAATACTTTCAACAACAAAGATTTATTAAGAAAAATCAACAGAAAAAATATCCTCAGGTGAGGATCAACAACAACAACAACAGCAACAACAAAGATGGAGAAGATGCCTATGAGCAGTTTAGGACTGAGGAGGGGAGGTTGGAGGAAAAAAACACAGAAAAATCTCAAAAGTATGTACATCTATATATATCAACACACACTTTAGCTATTAAACAGACCATCTTATATAGTTATAAATAACAGCCATAGAAATATATCATTCAACCTGATTCTTTTTCCCCCCTGACAATTTAGAAAAAAATTCTGAATCTGGCATTGTGTGGCAGCCAGGAAAATCACCACTCCTCTGCTCAGAAACAGACCGACAAGGACACCAGGAGACGGGGCTGGGCTGTTCTGATTTTTCTACCAGATACACATTTTAAACACTGTAAGCACTAGAGGAGTCCATTGCCAAAGCGAGGCAAGCTTGAGTAATCTTCCAGGACTTCTTCCCACACACACCCGTCACGCTGACAGGCAAGATACTGGTAAACCTGTCTGAATACATCTGACAAAGTTTTGCAAAGAAAAATATTAATGAAGTTTAGTTGAGCATTCCAATTAACTCGAGAGGAGGAAAAACTAACGAAAAATGGAAAATACATAAATATAGACTATGAGAACTAGTATGGGTCTGAATCCTGTTTAGGGGGCCACAAAGAGGAAATTTCCTTTTCTTTTTTTAAAGTTTAATATATTTTTATTGAGTTTTATAGAAAGAGGAAGGGAGAGAAAGAGAGAGAGAGAGAGAGAGAGAGAGAGAGGAACATCATCAATCGGCTGCCTCCGGTGCGGCCCCTGCTGGGGACTGAGCCTGCAACCCAGGCATGTGCCCTGACTGGGAATCAAACTGGTGACCTCTTGGCTCCTGTGTTGAGGCTCAATCACTGAGACACACCACCGGGCGGAAACTTCCTTTTCTAGCTATACAAAATGACCTGGAACCCCTAACTCTGGGTGCTTATCAACACTAACAAGCAATCTTGCTTGTAGGAATTAGTGAATGAAAAAGCATTCATAAGACCTCCCTCCAGAATGTCAGGGGAAGACTAGATGGTAACAAAGCCATGGTATTTGGGGCGGGGGGGCGGGGGGGGGGAAGAGGAGCAAAAGGAAACAATATTGGTCATCATGAAAAGTTTCTCAAAACACATTATTCCTTTTAAATAACAACAACACAAACAACAAATGTTTAAACAACATTATATGCACCCCTTAGGGAAGAAGACAAAAGGTAACCCCAGCTGAAATGTCACAGACCTGGTTGTCCTATATTCCTCAGGAACTATAACACACAGTGATGTGTTCTTACTCAGGTACAAGAATTCAATGGGCTCCCCCCGCAAGTTCAGGATAAGGGAGATTCTTATCACAAAAGATACAAAACTGCACTTCTGTTATTATATTTGAGTAGGCTGTACCATTTTTTTATTTTTAAGCTCCAAGTCTTGTGATTTTTTTCTTAGAAACATCAAGTCCCCCTCCCCCTCACTCCCCATCAAGAAACTAGTGTCAGAACACGAAGGCTCTTCACTTTAGAAAAAACACACAACCCCAGTATTCCAAGGAGAGGTTTAATTTTCTGGGAAGTCAGGAAAGCCATCCATTCTCTCCAGCAGTGGTTCTTCAAGAACAACCATTTATTCATTATTAATGACACTGATTCAGATGTTCAGGAAGGGGAGCTATGTCCCACACACTTTCTTTGCATATTCAAGATGGTCCAGGAGCCCCTGACCTTGACTACAGCCTAGCGAGGAGGCCTGCTTTCAGCCTGGCGACCCGTCCGCTAGGACACAAAGGGAACGCACCTTGCCAGGAGGCACGAGCAGTGATACATGAACAAATCACTACAACCATGAAAACTGTCCATTCATACAGTTTATTCCACGAGACTGGAGACTGCCATTTCATACACAGTGCAAAGGGGTTTCCTGATAGCACACGTAGTTTGCTTCCGGTACTGCAGACGAGCCTTTTTTTTAAAAAAACATTGTAACATAATACCTTATCATGAAAACATTATTCAGTGACTTTTTTCCAACTACACAGAAACGGAGATTTACCACACACACGGTGCAATGTCTTTATAACATATTGGAATCACAACGGGTGAATCTAAAATACATCACTGTCATTGGAACACTACTTTCAACTCACAACGCCATGTTCTCGTAGCCCGACCTGGTTCATCTCTGAATACAAAGCAGCTTGGTGGGCAACTTCCTGCATAACCGACAGGAGCTTTGAACGATGATGTCAAAAGAAATCTCCCACACACAATCCAAATTTCCAATTTTAAAAACTTCTTCCTTTATGCATTCAATATTCTCAGAATCAAAGTAGGACGTTTTCAAATTTCTCGTCTCTGAAACAAGGAGAATGAAGCACGGCCTCCCTTAGCTGGAAGGCTGGGGTTGTGTCAGGAGGTTTCCTGGAAACCCAAGAAAAGCATTGCATGAGGAGTGGGAATGTGTTAAAAAGGAACACAATTTTCTTTACCAGCTTCTTGGATTTCTCTGCCCCTCCCCACCTATGTCAAACCCAGAGAAAGAATACTGTACTGTATTACAAACCAAGGTGTGTGTCCATGAAGTGATGGTCTAAAGGGAATGGATGTAAACCCGTCGGAGAGAAAGATTTCTTCATTTTCCCATTTGGTGCAGTGGGGCGGGGGATGAGATCAGTTACATAAGAAACAGAACTGTCCTCAGTCAAAGAACCATGTCATCACACACAACACAGCTAGGGATCATTGCGGAAAACTCCCCATGCGCTTCCTTTTCTTTCCCCCAAAATCTGAGAATGTTTGCAAGTTCAATAAATAGTAGAAAAATAATCCTTTGCTTAGAAATCTTGAGATGCATCATGTAGAGCCTCACACGAGTCCCCTACGGCAGCCGTGGTGTCTGGGTGCCGCCGAGGAGCAAAGCGGAGTCTTCAGCGCACACGCTGCTCCCGGCGGGACCTGCACATTCCCGGGCTCCGCCAGAGCGCATTTTCCTCTCGTTCTCTCGTCCCATCAGGGGAGCCGAGCGTGTCTGGCTCCTCAGCACATTCCTCTGGCTCAGCTTAACGAAGGCTCCCAGTGTTTCCTGGGTAGGAGGTTGGTCTCTGGGTTGGACGGCTGCCTTCAGTTCTATTCCGTGTGGGTCACGGCCGGCGCGTTTATCAGGCTCATTTCCCTCCGTGGCAGGACCAGCCGGGCACCTTCCCAGGTGCGATTGGGTTGTTTCTCTCCTTCTCCAATGCATTCGCAAGGACATGAGTCCGATCACTCTGGACAAAGCCCAAACGCAAGGGGTTTGTTGCTGCGGGTTTCAGGCTGGTTCCGTCCCTCCCCGGAGCGCTCTGCACCGCCGGCTCCCGTCTCGTCACGGAGGTGCAGGTGCGGGGTGGTTAGCACTCCGCGTCCACGGTGTGCACGGTCACGGCCGCCTGGAGGTGGTGGCTGTGATGGAGCGTGGGGTGGGGCAGGCGGTAGTGGTGGAACTTGTTGCTTAGGAGGGCCGCGGTCTGCGGCGGGGCGTCCAGGTCCAAGTCCTCCTCGTGGTTCCCCACGTCGACCCCTGCTGACAAGGGGTCATTGTTGCACGGAGGGTTTTCACTGTCTTCCTGCGGGCTCATCGTGCTGTAGCCTAGAAAACGGAACAAAACAAATAAGCGGCTGGGAGCTTCCAGAGGCAGGAGGAGATGTCACCTCCGATCCACAGGGCGCAGGAGGCGGCCCACCTTTGTGCTAAGCAGGTGCAACCGCTTGCAGGCTGTCAGCAGACAGCAAGGTGCTTATTTTAAAGAGGTCTTGTGTTGACTGTTATTTTCTTAAAACAGTTACCCAAGAAACACCTAATCATTTCAGACAACTGGGAACGTCTAGATCAGAAAAAAAAAAATATATGCAAGAACCCTTTCCTTAAATCAACAAAATAAAACCCAAAATTATCTCATGTCCCATCTGAATCGTAGATAACCGCCAGTGACATTTGGGGAACTCTCCTCCTACACTTTTCCCTGAGACGAGATTAAGGCTATTTTTTTCTATTTTAAAGAAAGAGAAAAAGAACGATAGCTTCACCCAGCGGGCATGACTCAGTGGTTGAGCATCAACCTATGAACCTGGAGGTCACGGTTCGATTCCCAGTCAGGGCACATGTCTGGGTTGTGGGCTCAACCCCCGGTGGGGGGCGTATAGGAGGCAGCCAATCAATGATTCTCTCTCATCATTGATGTTTCTATAGCTCTCTCCCTTCCTGAAATCAATTACATATATATTTTAAAAGGCAGCTTTAAGACAAAGACCCTAACAGATCTCAGATCAGTTGGAGACTGCTGGGCAAAGCTGGGCTTCACAATGCTCGAATGTGATGCCGCAGTAAGAACAAAAACAGCTGCCACTGTTGTCTGCACACTTGCTCCACGGCGGGCACGGATGTCATGTCATTCCTGCACCCCAACAAGGCAGACGTTTTAATATCCATTTTACAGGTGAGGGAAGCGAGGATCAGAAAGATTAACGAACCTGCCTGAGGTTCCAGTACCAACTCCACCCCACCCCACAGGAACTAGCAAAGGAGTCAGCTATTCTCTGTGGGCGCTGGCCCACTGTATTTAAAAACTCATTTCTTCTGGTATTCTAAGTCACACATGTTTCAAAAGAAAATGCCCTTGCTGATCAAAGGATTCCATTCCAAGAACCCTGGCACGTTTTTAAATATTGCAAAAATCCTCTTTAAAATGTTTGAGAAGTGACAGCTCATTAATATTTCCACTGCATCTACAGTTAGCATTTATCGGCACTCACCCGTGGGCAGTGCTAGTCACAGCTGTGGCTGTGCAACTGACGTGCCTGCATACCGCCAAGCCGGGACTGTCGGTGGTTGGAAATGTGTGCTTCGTGCAAAAGTGAGAAAGGCAATTCTCTGGCCTCAATGAAACATTTCCCAAATGACAAGTAGCTAAGTCAGCCCAATGCCACAAATATCTATTGGGCGCCTACCAGGCCCTGCCGGAGATACCAAGATGGAAACATGGTCTCTGTACAAGGAGCCCGAAAGCTAGTGCTTGAGAAATCAAACAAGTAAAAACATAACTCAATTCAATTATTCATTCATTGAAGACCATGGTGGGGCTAGAGGGGGGAGACTATAAAACATACATAAGAGATGTCTTTTTTCCGTAAAGATTTCAGGAGACAGATATTCATGAAGGTAGGCTGGCTTATTGTAATGCAGATAATGTAAGTGCTATAACTGAGCTATAGTTAAAACCCACAGTAGGGTTTTAACTATAGCAAGGGCATCTGGCTGGGGGAATGAGGAGGCGCCACAGAAGAACTCATCTTTCATTTGGGCTTACATGGATGAATAGGAGTTGGGTAAGTGGATATGAGCAAAAGAACAGATGAGCACAGCCACAGAGATGTGGAAACCTGAGGTCATTCCTGTCCCATGTGGCTAGGATGAGTGCCAGCAGGGAGCTGGTGTTAGGTCGGAAGGGGGTCGAGGGGTTGATGCATGCCTCTGCAAGGCAGATGGGGACACAGATAGCGGTCCCTCCCTGGAATGACCCCACAAGGTCAGCTACTAGACAGAGGACACAAATTCCTGCCTGGAAGCCTAAAGACCCCCAGGTGGCAACGCCCTCGGCCCACAAGGTCAGCTACCAGACAGAGGACACAGATTCCTTCCTGGAAACCTGAAGACCCCCAGGCGGGAACGCCCACAACTCATGCTCCCCCGCCCTCACTGAACAGCTGTATAAAAAACACCCCCTACTCCCCCTCCTTGAAACTCCAGCGGCCCCTTCCCCAATCCCCTCCCCGGGGCCTCTGGACTTCGCCCGGAGAAGGCAGAATAAATTCCCTTCCTTCAATCTTCCTGATTCTCTGACTCAGTTTCCTCCTGCGCAGTGAACCTCACAGCTGGAGAACAGGGCAGGTAGAAGGTGGGACAGTGAGTTCAAGTCACATCATGAAGGCCATGCCAAAGCATAGAAAATGAAGGGACGATACACGATTTTGAAAAGACCTTAGGATACCTGAGTAAATGACACTCCAGGTGGCCCTCATGGGACAGGAGGGATTTATCAGAAAAAGGAAGGGGCAGAGGAAATGTGCCACAGAGAGGGAGACAAGCACATGCAGACAGAGCAGCCAGAAAGGCCCTAGTGGACAGGCCAGTGGTGAGAAGCCTGGTGTGGGAGATGCGGCTGGACAGGGAGGCTGGAACCAGATTAGCAAGGCTGGTCGAAGCTACGAGTTAGGATTCAGTAATGGGCGAGGGAGGCAAATGGCAAAGACATATCGTGTTAAGGTGATCCCTGTGGCAATGAGGAGGCTGGACAGAAGGAAACAGCGATCAGTAGCTCAGAAGACGGGGCTGGCGTGTCAGCCTGACGCGGGGCAGCTGTGGGCTTTGTGAAATTCTTCAAGTGCAGAGTGGGCTGGATTTGGTGACTAAATGGACTCACCTGGTGTGTGTGTGTGTGTGACAAAAGAGTTATTACCTCTCAGATAAGGTCAAGATTTCTAGGTTCAGAGGCTGGGGAAATTGTGATGCCTTCTCTCAAGACTAAGATCGGGAGCGAGAGCGAGTTTCTCAGTTTCTCAGCTTTGGCAGTGCTGTGTCTATACTGTAAGACTGGATGGCTGTGTCTATACTACATGTAGACTGGCACAGCCACTGTGGAGAACAGCATGGGGTTTCCTCAAAAAATTAAAAATGGAACTTCTGTTTCACCCAGTGATGCCACTTCTGGGAATATATCCTAAAAACCCAAAACACCAATCAGAAAGAATATATGCACCCCACTGTTGATAGCAGCATTATTTACAACAGCTAACAGATGAGTGGATAAAAAAGCTGTGGGACATTTACACTATGGAACACTATGTAGCTGTAAGAAAGAGGGATCTCTTGCCCTTTGGGACAGCATGGATGGACCTGGAAAATAGTACGCTAAGTGAAATAAGCCAAACCGAGAAAGTCAAATATCACATGATCTCACTTACTTGTGGAATCTAATGAACAAAAGGAACGGACCAACAAAATAAGACCCACAGCAGGGAGGCATGGAACAGACTAACATACCCCAATGTGGGGTTGGGGGGACGAGAAGAGCTAAACCGAAGAACTTATATACTTACATGCATAGACCATGGATATAGGCAATAGGGTGGTGAAGATTGGGAAGTGGGGGAATGGTAGGGGTTGGTAGGAAGAGGAAAAGAGGGAGAAAATGGGAAATATCTGTGATACTATCAACAATAAAAAACATATTTAAAAAAACAAACTGTGGGGGAAAAAAAGACTGGATGATAGACTAGCAACTACAGTGACAAAGTGCTACATCTGCTTACATCACCGCTTGCTCTACATAGAAGGGACGTGGAAAACCTGGCTTTAGTCAAAGTGCAGTGTCTGTGCTGATAATTTCTGGCCAACTTTACAGCTACACTGTCTTCCTCTTTCCTCGACATACTCCCGGGAGCTTTCTGTCTCTGGTCACTGGCACACACCTACAGTAACTGATAATTCATTTTCACATTCATGATATAAAACTCAGGGGGGTCCATCTGCCTGGCTCCCCTTCCCTCCTCTTGCTATTGTGCTCCAGGCTACAGTTTGAGGGTCTTCTCTGGAAGCATCCCCAACCAACACCCCCTACCCCTAGCCCAGTGTTCCTTCTGTGAGTTTAAATGGCATTCTGTGTACATCACTATCTTAGATTTCACCGTGTTATAATATAGGGCTGCCTTGTCCATTAGCAAATTCTTTCTAAAGAAAAAACACAATAATTTATTTATCTTTGTACTCCTAATATTCAACACAACACACAATTTAAAAAAATCACATAGTATATCCCCAAAACAAAGGCATCAATGAATTTTTTTTTCAATTATCTGTGGTGATGTTCAACAGTCTTATCTAATAAGGAAAACAATCAAATATTCCCCCGGCCCTGGCCAGGGGTTCTGACTTAGGTCCAGGGATGCTCTGAACCTGACTGGTCACAGATCCAGGGTGGTGGAGATGGTGTAGGTGTCCCTGAGGCAACTTGGGGGCACCCCCATTTCTCTTGGAGCTTTCTGATGAGAACCCCAGCAGAGGCCCCTTCCAAAGTGAACCACTCACTGCGGGGCCATCCTATGTAACCTCTCAATCCCTCTGTACCATAGGCTTCCCTTTATCTCAAAAATTAATAAAAATCTACAGGGAGGAAGTAAGTTGTGGACAAGCAGGAGAAAGACAAACACATATTCTCACTTAACAAATCAATTATTCACTTGGTGCCATGCAACTCTGTTGAGCACGGGGAACAGTGATGAATAAGACAGACTCAACCTCTGACTCACAGAGGGAGCACTATTCAAAACACGAAGGATATTTAGCAATAACTTTCAAAAGAAAAACTTCTTTACTGTCCAAAGGTGTATGCAGAGAAATCTCTGCACGGATGATCTCAGCCAAGAAAAAGGTTTCAGGAAGGAGGTCAGGTGTCCATTAAGAACAGAAGAGTCAAGATTAGGCTTCTGGTCTTTGGCATTCTGCTGGTATATCTAGCTGATGGTTTCTAAGAAACCTCTCTTAATGGTTAGCTTAAGGATGTTAGGTCTCTCCAGGGACTCACTCACCACCTTGTGGCCACAGAGAGTAACTGCAGGACAGTATCTGCCCCTCGGGACAATGGTCTGCGGCACTATACAGGTTTTGACCAGATTTTCAAGGTTCAGCATTTGCCTTTTGAATGTCTTGGAATTTGCTTAACTTGGGGAAAAGTTCCCTCTTACTAAGAAAAAAAATGTCGCTTCATATACATATACATAAAGTTTCTAATAAGATGGTAACCAAAACAGATTCAAAAGGAACAAATCATTGGTGGTTTTTATAAAAAAAAAAAAAAGCCAGTAGATGATTAGACAGAGCATGATATCTTTAAGAGAAATAATGGGCAAAGCAGATATATAATTAAAAGCACAGGTAGGTAGTAACTGTTTTAACCTGCTCAAGACAGGAACAGCCAGTAGTTGAGTGCTGAAAACAATTGTTCCAGGAGATCTTAGAATATTGACAAAGATGATTTCACTTTTCAGAAACCATTCTTAGTTTGAATACAATT
This sequence comes from Murina feae, assembly GCA_004026665.1. NCBI lineage: Eukaryota > Metazoa > Chordata > Mammalia > Chiroptera > Vespertilionidae > Murina > Murina feae. Next base: position 56,829 of record PVJC01004294.1, read on the forward strand.
TTTTTATTGAAATGCAAAAATTAAAATGAGATTGCTTTGAAATACAGAACTCTGTTGGCCACACTAAATATTTCTAAATTAAAAAATGGAGCCTGAAAGTTTCCAAGGTTAGTCAGGCAACATTTAATTTTAATTCTAGGAACATCACAGGTCTGAACCGTACCACAAAAGTCAAGTATATCTGTGTTATTGTTTTGAGCTTTCTTTTGTGTATCAGACCCCCCAACTCTTGTGGAATTATGCTCCCTGGGTAGCAAAGAACCATGGTCCTACAATCCTACCAGTTCAAGGGCCAGCACAGGCCACTTTCCCCCCTGGGGTCTTCCATGATTTCCCTGCAGATAAAAGAGGACTATCTAACCTTCTTTTTTGTTCCACTCCTTTAAGGAAGCTGTCATAGTCAGTCTTTTATCAGTCTCAGGGAAACATGCATTCATTTACTGTTTACTCCTGGACTGTAAATTGCTTGAGGGCAGAGTGGGTATGCAGGTGGGGAGGTCAACCCTGAGCTCCCGTCTGCCACACATTGTTTCGTTCAATCCCCATTAATTTCACTGGCGAGGAAGTTCTAATCCTGTTTTAATAATTAGGAAACTGAGGTCCAAGTAGCTTCTTTAAGTCTCACAACTTGTAATGAGGAGTGGAGAGATCCCAAGTGAACTCTGCTTGACCTTCTCCTGTAAGCCTTCTACACCACAGCTGCCACACATAAATGACAGCTCCCCTTCTCTAAGTCCCCCTCCCCCCCGCCCCATGCCTAGCAAATAGCAGATGCAATACAGTCACCATACAGGACAATAAAGATGAGCTAGAAGCATGCTGACAAAACAATTAGATTACTAGTAGATCCTTGTTTTAATGTGGACATACAGCTTTATCTTCTATGCATGATAGGGACATTAACTCAATGCCACCAATTTTACTGACCCACCATTCGGGTGTGGGGATATGACAACATCCAGTTAAAGGCTATTGATTTGGTAGTGCATTGGAATTATGTGGCATGTCAATGTCTCCCACTTCGTTTACTGTTGCATTCTGACTGCACGAGAAACTATTTTTTATTCCTTGGGGATAACAGGGCTCCAATTATTGTGAAAAATGAAAGAAAGCAAGCCCTTAGCTGGATTCCTTGGCTTTCAGATACTGACATTGCTCTGCTCCTTTTATCTAAGCTGTTGCTTCATATGCCATTTTACTAAGACAATGGGAGAGCTAATGGAACATCTCAATGCCACTCAGAATTCCAATTTAGTAATGAAGTAATTTCAATTGGGGGAGGATAAGAGGGATGGAGGGGGAGAGAGGGTAGAGGGTAAGGAAGGGAGGGAGGGAGAGAGAAGATTCAGTATTTCTGCTGAATAAGAAATTATTTCTGTTGAACTTTAGTAGCCTCAAACCTGTTTCATTATTCAAAGGAGAAGAGGCACAGAACTGCCTGGTAGAATGCATTTATAGACTGTTCAAAGGCTTTTAGGGAAAAAAAGGCAGAAAGTCAAAGAAACAGAAAAATTTAAGTTCTGCTGACTCTCCATAGAAATGCAATGTTTCTATTTTGTTGGTGGGAACAATGTCATTCAAAGCTCAAATTAACAGTCTTTAATTTATAACCGGAGCTTTAGCTCCCATTTTCCAAAGGGAGTCTGAGTATCTGGCTGTCGGGGAAAACGCCAGATCAGCTGCTTTGACAAATATCCACTCCTGCATTTCTCACCCAGGTGTGGGAGCACTGTGTTTGAAGACACGGTTTTCTTTTCTTTTTCAGGATAGATGTGCAGGAAGCAGAGTCAACTAAATGCATTATTCATGCATTAAAAAAAAACCCCAATTCTGGGGAGAAAATAAGTATTTCTGGAGAATTAAACAGCTATGTGAAAAATAAAAACTGCTGTTCTCTAAGACAACAGCCTCATGGACGCAGGGCAGGGAAGGTGAGCGGCTAAGTGGTACAAATTCCTGGCTCATTTGGCACTCAGCACCTTTCACTACTCAGCCTGGAACCCTCCTTAGCATCCTACAAGGACTCTGTACAACTCCAGGATTGTGCCCACTAGTCCCTTTGTCCCTAACGCCCTTTCCTCATCCGTCAAGGCCCAGTGTGAATACTGTCTCTTTAATGAAACTTGCCCAGAGCCTCCCAGGTAGGGCTGGAGGCCGGGCAGGGAATGCCAGAAGACAGCATGGACTCTTTTTTTGAAAAATATATTTTATTGATTTTTTTTTTACAGAGAGGAAGGGAGAGGGAGAGAGTTAGAAACATCAATGAGAAACATCAGCTGCCTCCTGCACACCTCCTACTAGGGATGTGCCCACAACCAAGGTACATGCCCTTGACCGGAATCGAACCTGGGACCTTTCCGTCTGCAGGTCGACGCTCTGTCCACTGAGCCGAACCGGTCAGGGCGACAGCGTGGACTCTTGCCCTGTCCCCAATATACGTGCCTGAGAGAGACTTGATGATGATGCTGGTGTTTGCCAACTAGCAACACTGGGTGGTAGGACCTATTTAGGCTGCCTATTTACCGAGAGTCACGTGTGGGAGAAGCTTTCACTCAGACATTATTCAGGGCAAAAACCTAGGCAGCCACCGGTGTACCCATCTCACTGGGCCTGGCAGCGCGGAGACACAGCAAGGCCACCCCTATCCTTGGGCTCTTATCACAGTGTCACGTTAGAATGTGTCTTTTTGGAAACTCACGTCAGAATAATTGCCTTAGCACAGAACAGGAAGGAGATAGAAGAGTGGGCATGAGCGCTGGCCTGCAGGGGTCCCGTGGGGCCCATGGCCCTGGTGCAGGAAGAGAGACCTTACCGTGATCGCTCTCGGTTCCCGAGCGGCCCCAGTAGCGACGTCTCCTCTCCGGACTGTGTGCGTGCCGCTCCATGACCGCGGCTATAAACCGAGTATTGCTGACTGCGGAAGACAAGGACAGTGAGTCACTCCTATGCCATGTCCTTATTGTATCAAGGACATTTACTCTGCACAGGCTCATTTCCATGTTGGGGTTGCTCGGTGGAGAGCTAGAATATGTTTGTTTTAAAACAAGCTGAGGAGTAGGTGCGCTGGTTTTAGAACTGGGGCAGGGAGAGGTTCCTAATTACATATCTCCATGAGCATCAAGAAGACAGGCTCTAAGTCAGAGGTGGGGAACCTTTTTCTGCCAGGGGCCATCTGGATATTTGTAATATCACTAGCAGGCCAAACAAAATTATCAACTTAAAAATTAGCCTGCTGTCTTTGCGCAAATATTTAATTAACTCACCTCTAACACCTCAGCAGGACCGGACCAAATGATTTTATGGGTCTCATACGGCCCGAGAGCCAGACGTTCCCCACCCTTGCTCGAAGTAGTTGAAGCCTACAGTATCTCAACACTAGTGGAGTTCTCTTTTGGTAAAGAGCTGCCCCTTCCCCCGAGTTATGTACATTAGTTTAGGAATTAAAGAAAATGCACCCGGGACTATTCCCTTTCTAATACGCTATGTTGGACAGTAGTGAGGAGGAGAAAGAAATGGAAGGGTGAGGCCAAAGCAATGAATTCCAAAAAGAACACCATGAAATCTTTTGAGATTTCCTAAAACAAAGCAAACACCCACACATATTCCTAATGGAAACGGGGAGAAGACCTCATCATGTCAAAGCCTCTTAAATTTTAATACAAGCCAAAAGGATATAAAAAGGAATATTTATTCTGGATTAGCCTCCTGCTGACACCTCTGCACGCGGCAGCGGGATACTCACTGATGCCTCTGTCTTCGTGGCTGTCGTCGTCCCTTTCATCTCTGTCATTCTCCAGGTTGGACATACGCACTGACATTTCTACCCATCATTAAAAAGAGAGAAACATGACTATTTAATCAAACAAAACCAACGACTTAATATCCTGCAGTGGGCTCGCTGGATGGCTTGGGTGACAGTATCCCATCAAGAAGAATCCGATTTTGGAAAAGAAAAAGTAATACCCCTCCCCCCCTTTTTTTAATAGAGGAGAGAACAGGAATCAGAAGAGGGAGAATAAATGAACACTTGAACCTGACACTGATTTCTAAAGAGGAAAAGGTGATAGAGACTAACTCTGCTGCAACACCCCAAACAGAAGGAAACGGTCTCAAACCCCAGCCGACCGAGTTGACAAAATGGTGCCACACAATCGTATAAAAGGTCAGGCATAAGGAAACCCTGGATGGCAGCCCCCCTCAGTGTAACCTACCTTACCGAGGGGGGAGAGCCTGGCACTGAGCCCCATCACTGAATCGGGCAGCACTACCCTCCGATCCCTCCATCAGGGTCGTGGCCCACAGTAAACAGGCTGACGCCCCTGTGTTTCCGGCTGCCAGGCGAGCTCAGTGGCTCCTGACCCGGTCCAGGAAGAATGCTGGGTCAGCCTCAGCTCCATCAGCTCAGTGAGCACACCCCCGGTAGCTTTTCGGAGTGGGTTGGGGAGGGGGGTGTGTGTGTGGCCGTTAAATGGAACACAGATACCACATCTAACTCTTGGTATGGAAGCAGTAATTACAGACCAATCATTTTATACCTGGCTTCATTTACCTATCCTGTCTTAAGAGATGTGATTATTCCCTTGAATGTGTGCTCCTTCACAAAATATATAATAAAATTGATAATAATGACTACAACAGAATGATTCCTGTTCTTGCCCATAGTGATCTGGAGCATCCGTGGTTGGCCAGTGTTTTGGGAACAGCAAGGGCAACACATCTGAGCTGAGTGAAGAAGGTTTCCCACTGGGTATTCCAGCTCCTGCTGGCCTGCTCCAGAGCAGGCGGGGCGGATGAATGCTGCCTTAGAAGGGAGAGGAGCCAGGGATTTCCCAGGGACTCAAGAGGGGCTAGCAGGGCCAGCAGGCTCGGGGCCCTCTGCACCCCCACTGGAGAGGCTGGAAGTCCAGCCCTGTTCTTGTAAATGCTTAGAAGCCTCCACGATGGGCCACCATCCTTAGGCCTTGGAAGCATCTGTAGAGGCTGCTGCCCCTGCGGGAGCTTTGAGATTCTTTCACTGCGAGCTCACCTTGAGCGGCCAGAGGAGACATGTGCTGATGGCTCCGGCGGTGAATCTGATGGCGGTAGGCGTACACGGCGAGGACCAGCACCATGATGCACCCCATGATGCCTCCAGCCACAGGGCCCACGGGGGCACTTTTAATCATGTTCAGTGTGATCACCTCATCACCTTCATGAAAACAAACAGATGGCCCTCATCAGGAACAGAGCAGGAAGGGGTCTGGTGAGGGCAAGGAGAGCTGCTCTCAGCTTGGAATTCCTCAAAGATGATGACCCACAAGAACGTGGGAGCAGTGACTTCGTTTAATTCCTGGTTCTCAAATTAAATTTCAACAGACTCAGAACACAGTTAGTAAGATCTAGTAAAATGAGTGAGTAGACGAGAGCCACTTAAACACGAGGTGGCCAGTGCTGGGAGCCCAGCTCCCTGGGGTGGGGCTGCTTTTGGAAGAGAAGTAAGAGTGGTTGAGGGCAAGGTGGGTTCTTTGGGGTCCTGTGACTGAGTTCACAGGAATAAATGGCACCCAGTATATCCAATGTGTGTTTAAAAAGATCCTACATTTCAAAGCTTGTGTGCTTCCTTCAAAACAGTGGTCTCCAACTGGTGGTCTGTGAGGTCCAAAAGGTTGGCAACTGCTGCTTTAAGGGAACCTTTTATTTATTTTTATTTTTTTTTTAAAATATATTTTATTGATTTTACAGAGAGGAAGAGAGAGAAATAGAGAGTTAGAAACATCGATGAGAGAGAAATATCTATCAGCTGCCTCCTGCACATTCCCCACTGAGGATGTGTCACAACCAAGGTACATGCCCTTGACCGGAATCGAACCTGCGACCTTTCAGTCCGCAGGCCGACGCTCTATCCACTGAGCCAAACTGGTCAGGGCTATTTTTAATTTTTAAAAAATAGTTTATTGATTTTACAGTGAGGAAGGGAGAGGGATAGAGAGTTAGAAACTTCCATGAGTGAGAAACATTGATCAGCTGCCTCCTACATGCCCCCTACTGGGGATCAAGCCTGCAACTGAGCCTTTGACCAGAATAGAACCCTGGACCTTTCAGTCTGCAGGCCAACGCTCTATCCATTGCGCCAAACAGGCGAGGACCACCCTTGCACTTTTTAGACAGAAAACTGCAGGTAGGTATACAAAGTGACTTAGAACCAGGTCACGCCCACTGTGTGCTAACCCGGTTCAGTAGTCATATGTGAGCTCAGGACCCGCCCTCACACAGGAACTTTTCTTCTACTGATGGGCTAATGTGGGGAGTTGATAACAAACAAGGTATTCATTAAAGGTTTAAATATTTGTCTCTCCTGCCAGCTGAGCTTTAGGCATTTGTGAAGACACTGAGATCCCACTGTGGGATGCAGGTAGTATTTTTGAGGTCTTGGAGCCCAGTCCCAGAGGCTTTCTTCCCCTCAGCGATCCTGTCCCCCACTCTAAGCCACTCCAGCTGCATTGGGTAGCTCTGGCTTCTGTTGACCTCAGTGGCCCTAAATAATGATTTGTGGCCACACAACTTCTTGCTCTGCAAACGTTGTGAGGGAAATGGATGTGTGGCGGTCCCTCCACCCACCATCGGCCCTGTGCTTCTGACAGCTGGGACTCACATTCAAACAAACTCGGGGGTTCAGCCACGCAGAGATCAGGCCTGACATTTATCAGAACACGCTTTACGAGAATGAATTCCAGGCTTGCAAAACCTGGCAGGACGGACAGCTGCTCACTCTGCACAGAATATCTCGCCAGCTTTGGAGATAATCATCAGCCTTGGTTTTGTAATGAAAAACTACTGGCAAAGGAATCAGGGAAGCAGTGTAGAGGATTGTTTTAAGATTTCTGTCCTTTATGAAGACAGGAAATGTGCATTCCAGAATCAAATTATTATGGGTTCCCAACAAACATACCTATGGCTCCCATGTCATCAGCGTAGGGACTTTTGGCTCCCACAATCCCCCCAAAGCATTCTTTCTGGGGTGCACAGTAAGCTTTGTCCAGGTGAGTCTTTCCATCGCTGTCCACCATGCACCACTCACAGTCCAGCACACCAAAGCAGTCCCTGCCAGAGAGACGAGGCTGAGTGTTCCAGGAAACAGTACCAGGCGGGGAGGGCATCCGGCTCTCCAGATGTCCATTCCTTACTAGTGCTCTGACTCCTTGAGCATCAGTTTCCTTCCCTTATAAAATGAGAACAGCAATAACCTGCTTTATGTCCCTCAACAACTTAGAAATGAGAGAAAGAAAACTGCTCTCTGTGAATCCAGCCATGGAACCCATGCAGCATGGATGAGCGCAGGGTTATTTAAAATCATCTTAAAAGGCCGAGTGGCCCCAAGGTTTGCTGGACTTTGGCCTAACACCACCCAAGCGTATGGTCATAAAAAAAAAAAAAAAAAAAAAAAAAAAAAAAAAAAAAAAAAAAAAAAAAAAAAAAAAAAAAAAAAAAAAGGAAGGAAGAAAAATAGGGTCAAATAGCTTTGAGAAATAGAGGTGAGTTAAACAGATTTTCTTACCGTCAATTTCTTAGAGCTTTTAATAAGTTAACTGTACTCTGCTCTAAAAGAATATATGCAATATTTCTCAAACTCAGTTGACTTCTGGTTACTGTATAACATCTCAATTTATTCCTACCATTCCTCTGTCAAAACCTACACCCAAAGTAGAACTGGCTGCCCTTTCTACCCACTGACAGTTTCATCAAATGGACGTGCAGCTCTATATATAATAAATGAATCACCCCATTCCCACCCTTCAGGTTACCACAGCCTCTGTGCCCATGCTGTCTAGTCCCAAACACCCTAGGGAGGAGGAGGAAGGAGAAGAGGACACACAGTTTTCAGTTCTCAAAACCACCAGGAAGCATTCTCTGCTTTCTAAGAAATAAAATGGATGGCTTCAGTGCCTCACACACAGAACCTTGACTGCTGGCTTCTGGAGCCCAGGAGTTCCTGTCCC